>CAJDSM010004300.1:0-11024 GCA_903981925.1 Ostrea lurida
CCACGGGTCAGTTGATGGATATGCTGTAAAAGTAGATCGCCATTGAGATGACGTCAAATTAACGTCAAACTGGAAACTGTGTTTGTATAGTTCAGCAAAGTGGGGGTATTAATCCTGTGTAAATTACGGTGATTAATCATTACTTATTAACTGCGTAGCGGTTCTTGGAGAAAACAGAACCAGAGTGCCCGGCCAGCACTATAAAGTGGAAAGAATCTGTAAAAATGAAAATCGTACTGTCTGTGCCACGAGAGGAAATGTTTAGTGAAATTGAAGAACATGAAGTGTTGCACATGCAACAACTGATCTCTTTTAACTTTTGCATGATGTGGTTAACCAAAACCCTCTCAATACTGTAAGATGTTTACCTTGAACTGGATTTTTTATGTAGTTGGATTGAGTGCTTCTGGCCAAGCTAACAACACAACATATCCTGTTTATTCAGAGGGCTGTCTTGGTACCAAATCCTCACCACGTTTTCACCCCCATGTCCTGAGCTGAAAAAACACCAATTGTATAATATCATCTGACCCTCTCAATCATCACCCAGAACGCATGTATGCAGAAGGGATAGGGATCAAAGGGTTAGCAGTAAGGGAAGATCAACTGGGCAAAGGGCCCAAGAGCAGGAAGAAAAGAGTTGGCGTTATCTATTCCTCTGAGAATATCACTCATAATGGAGACTCCAATTGCCAGTGAAGACTGCAAATTTAGGCACTGTGCTCACGTCATAACCTTCGAGCAGAGGGATTTTATTCGTACACTTCTGTGACACGGGACCTCAGTTTTGCGTCTCATTCGAAGGACCACCCTTAGTCGCCTCTAACAACAAGCAAGGTGCTGAGGAGCTATTTTATACCCGAGCTTCATGCATGGGAACGGAATGAAAAAGGGAACATTGGAGCCACAGACACATAATGCCGGTTCCAACTCTCCGCGGAAGGTCAGCAAAATGGGGGGGGAATACGGTGGGGGGAGTGAGGGGGCATTTCTTAACACTAACAGTACCTGAGTCCACTCGGGTGTTTTTTCAATGTTACAGAGACTGGTTTATCCTTGTTAAGAATCGAACACCTAGACCTGTGGCACAATCTGATGCTGCATGCTTTAACCCACTAGCAGAGCTGTAGGAAGACGATACACGCTATCACACATTTACTCTGGCAATTTTCATATTCTGGCTGAGAAACATTTTACAGCCTTGAGGTAACATGATGGGAAGCTGTATCTAGAAGTATGACATAATAAAAGCATTTAAAGTAATGTAACTTCTGTGTCCTTCATTAACCTTACAATGTTCCCCCTCCCTCATTACATTTGTAAAATACAGATACGCTGATATACAGTAATAATGCAGCATATTGTAACACCACAGGTGCATGGTGAACACCTTTTGTGAAAACATGGAACAGACATGGGGGTTCCCATCTGTACACGGGGAACAGAAGCCGGAATATTCTGTATCTGTTACTCTGCACAAATATTTATCTTAAATGCTTCATCTCCCTAATTTGTTTGTGTAATAATTAGACATTGACATTTACAAATCAATTATTTCACTTGCGTAAATAAACATTCAGGGGAATGACTGCTCGGCAGGGGGAGATAACTCTTGGGAATGAGGAAGAACCTGCTGACAATATTGACAGCCAAGAGAGGCCTTATCTTAAACATCAATTAAGTATTAATTAGAGGTGAATATATCACCTCTTTACCAAAACTAATTTCTATATGTTTATGGGAAAACACTTTTACTCAAAGGGTCAACAAAATTGCAAAATCCTGGCTCTCAAATCTTAATAAGACATTTTTCCTCATTTCACTGCATTCCAGAGCACCATGTTAACCTATGCTCTGGAGGATGTTCTTCATTTTTTGTATTCAGGGCTAATTTAACTCTCAATAAACCAGAACATCATCCTGGAGCCATGCTTCCCAGCCAAATTCTGCCCATCACTGACCAGTTCTGCTTACTGTATAGATACCGCAGGCGAACATGGCATGCCCAGTGCAGCGATGAATTATATACCATAGTTATATACCATTCATTGTTTATGAAGACGTGTTTCATCTTCATCATCAATGCAGATAAAAATGATAGTAAACAATTGCCAATATTCATCATCAAAATATGATAAAATGTCTTCCAATGCAGCTCTTTTATCACGCCGGTGTTTATAAATTCCCAACTGGTCTGGTAACTCTTGAAATGTGGCCAGAATGCCAACAGAAATTACATTGGTTAGTTATGGGTTCGTTCTGGAAACATGCTTGGTTCTCGTTCAGCCGATAATGGATATCAAGGTCACTAATGTACTTGATTCTATCATAGTGTTACATGGGAAGGAAGTGCAAATTCAGTTTCCAGAAAGCAGAAAGCCATTTGTAAGCTTCCTCAGTTTAGTGTTACGCATTCGTCTCTTTTAAAAAGCTGAGTAGATGATAGACCAACATCTTCACTTCTTATTAATGTTGTACATAATGATTAGCTGAGAGACAACACCTTGTAATTGAATANATCTTCACTTCTTATTAATGTTGTACATAATCAGATAATGATTAGCTAAGAGACAACACCTTGTAATTGAATCTCAACAAAAAGTACTGTTTAATGTGTCTTGTGACAACCAAGATAAATCACTGCTCCCCTGAATTAATGGCTGCTCCCTCCGATACTCGGCTGCTGTCTGTATCGATAGTCCCACGTTGCTACTGTTTGTTATCAGTCTTCATCAGCTACCGAACAAATTCAGCCGCCATTATGATCTCTGTCAACAAAATGTTTAACCAGCCTTTTAAATTCTGTAATCTGAAATGAGATCAAATAGGAACGAGATCAAATAAATGTACTATTAGATTTATATTGTTTGTACTAGCTAAAGCTACTTTTCTGATCTGGAAATCGGAGTATTTCTAAATGCTCTCTCTCTCTCTTTTTCTCTGAGGATTTTACTGCTGTACAGATAGAGATGCTATAGAACACATGCAGAGTCGCAGACAGACTTATAAGCCACTTGTTAAACCTGCATCTCTTGGGTGCAGTAAATGAATCACTGTGTGTTTATCTTGCCTCATTGGTTGAAGTTTCTATAACAAACTCTGACACGTTCATATCATCCCCATCTTGCACAAGAGGTTTCTGATCAGGAAATTTTTCTGTCAGGACATGCTACAAGAAATGTGTATTTTTATCATCATTCAATGTTGTTTTATCAGTTATTAATTTGTTGGCATTGAGCATTAAGAACATAACTGGGATCTCCTGAGAAATCAAGATAAATTATTGAAAAAAATATTCTGACAGATACTCATTAAATCAATGAACATCAATGGGATAGCTAGCTGTCTGTTGCAGATGTACAATTTTTTTAGCTAACTGAAAGTTATATTTTCCAGATTCAGATTGCATTGATTCGTTTTCAAATGCATGGGGGTGGGGGTGCACGATTTGAAATGGAAAAAATACTTGCACATATGATATTAAAGTTAATGGTACAACTGATAATTAAGCTCATTTTACCATCCTAACAGTGGCCAATTTGTTCTCGGATGTAAACCAATATTTGCAGACACGAGTAGGTATTCCACCCCTTTTATAAATAACAGCTGAGTTGCGACCTATCTGTCCTAGTAACACAATGTATCCAAAGGCACCACCACTCTGATGGAAATCTCGGAGATTTCGACTCCGCTGACAGGAGATGGCCCGCAGCCACGTCTTGTTAATTATGTTGGGCAACCTGTTTCCTGCAGAGTCAGTGAACCGTTCATAGAGTTAGTAGACCGTGACTGAACTTTATACTCACTTCAAACGAGAATCGACACTACTCACATTCCGCGAGGATTGAAGTCAATTCGGCCTCCTTACTTCCCCTGAAAATACAGCATGACTAAAGATTATTCAAATATCAAATCTTATTTTAAAGTTAGTTGATAAATGTAAAATCAATGGAAAGAATTATTACGACAGGTACTACATTTAGCAATAAATATCAAATGAGATTGTAAAATATCTCAGTTAAAGTAGTCATAGTCATCAAATGTACTAACTTACATTGTAATTGTATCTCGCTAATAAAAGTACACTTAAACATGTTAAGTGTGTCTCAATTAAAATGTACGTTCAATTATTTCTTGAACTTATCAACTATGGTTTAATTAAAAGCCTCTAATTTTGTTTCAATTTAAAATGTACATCATCTCAAAAATGTATACCTATATTGACAATTAAGATGCATGTACATTATTCAGTTGTCTCAATTATAATATATGCTTAATTACATCTCAATAAAAACGTTCTCAATAAAAAAAGATAACTAAAATTTTGTCCCAATTAAAAGGTACACCTTATTAAGTTTGTGTGTTCAAATAAGTCATCATCCTTCCGAGTCATTAAGAGGCAATATCATAATTCAAGAATAGATTAGTAAATCTTAAAGGATACTCTTCAATTTCCTTGATATTCACAATGAGGAGGTAATTAAACAGGGAAATAACAACATACCACCTTAATATTGACAGAAATCTCTGTTGAGACTTCAGACAATACTTATTCCTTATCCTGATTCCGCATTCCTCCCGAGCATGTCTAGGGTACAACTTTCACCGTGTTCATATTTCTCCCTTTTGTCTTATCTCTAGATTGCACTCAATTTTTTCGGTACATAATTATGAGTGCGCTTTTGGCAAATTAAGGCCCCAACATTATACAGCTAAGCTTAACCTTTTGTTGTGCACATATTCGGGACTAAACAGTTTTCATGGCTTCCAGGGTGGAACTAATCCCGTCTTCGTCTTATGATGCTTCACTTTCTTTTGAGCGTAGACGCAGACGACATTCACCCTCCATAGGTCACCTTTCCAACATGTCCCGCCTTCGGAGAGTGCTCTGCTTCCCTGACATTGAATGCACTCCTGCATCAATTTTCAAAGTATCTGGCTGCAGCACTATGGTTGCTTTCAAATTTGACTTACTGTGAAAAAATGCCTGCTAGATCGTTTTGACTTCCTAAAACACGTGTTTACAGTACTTCTTTTGATTAGTATGATTAACTTCTACTCTTACACCGTTCTATTTTCTGAGGTCCCGCCTGAACTTACAATACTATAGGACTTGTGTTTATTTTCAAAACAAAACGTTAAAAATATTGTATGCATGAGTATCAAGAATATTTGCACCGTATTTAAATGTAGACTGATTGAATTGTTGCAGTCAGACTGCAGCTGATCCCATTGCCAGTGCCCAGGTAGCTCATTGGTCTAGCACTTGTATGAAGATTCAGGGGATCTGGGTTCAAATCCTCATGGTCTGTTCCATTTTATCTTTTCACTTTCCTGTTACTTTGCTTTAGACCAGCTCCGGAGGAACTAAAATGGAAATCCTGCTAACGGACAAATGTCCTGGATTGGTGTCTTGAAATGTGAAGACATTTAAGGAGGGGAAATGTGGTGGTCAGATGGGTTTGATGTTGGTTGCCAGTATATTCAGTTTGTTAGAGCATCTGATTAAGAATTTAGGGGGCCCAGGTTCAAATACCCTGATAAGCAGTCACTTATTGGACAGAGTTTTGAATCCCTAATTGACCTACTTTTTGGATCACTGATTGGCCAAGGCTTGAATCCTGATATTGGGTCACGATTGGGCAAACTTTGAAACCTAATCTTGGTCACTGATTGGCCAAGGCTTTGAACCTCGATCTTGGCGTCACTGATTGGGCAAAACTTTGAAACCCTAATCTTGGTGCACTTATCTTGGGTCACTGATTGCAAACTTTGAAACCCTGATCTTGGGTCACTGATTGGCCAGGCTTTGAACCCTGATCTTGGGTCACTGATTGGGCAAAACTTTGAACCCTGATCTTGACATGTGTGCCACTGTTGGAAGGAAATATTCTAACTGATGACCGACTTTCTTTCTGTAGCAACAACAACATCATTTAACAGAAAACATTGATGAAAGAATACATAACATCCAAAAAATAGAAAAAAAAATCATAGAAATGGAAGTTTTCAAGTTTGAGAAGGGAGGAAACGAGTTTTGGTCGATTGTTTACAAGATGTACGGCACATTTTCCTCGTTTACCTACTTACAACGTACCTTTCCTTGATTTTTTTTGTACCAAACACTAGAAGGAAAAGACATTATGAAATGTAAAGCGCCTGTGTGAAATCAGATGCTTCCGTAAACTTCCGTATGACTCGAGATGAAGAGTTCTAAGTCAATTTGTTCTTTTTTCATACTTGATTTACGGTACATCACTTAGACACTGATTTTCCCACTACTTTAATAGTTATTCTTCTCGAGAATGCCAACAACTTCTGACATCCTGGATTTTTTTTTTCAAAACGAAATTCATGTCAGCAAAGATTTGCAAACTAATTTTCTGTTTGTATGGAATATGAGTCACTAGTGGACGTTTCAAGAAAGACAACTCTTGCAATTTTAATTGCTGCAATCATGTAGTAGTTTATGATCAGAAAGACATTTAAAGGGTAGCTTTTTAGCATTCCACAAGATAATTTGAAATGTTGCCCTAATTGTTTCTGAATGTTGGTAAATAAGGTGGAAGCTAGTTTGTTCTTGGTTTGAGTGACACAACAATATAAGAAAACCAGAAAACAGCGTAATCTCTCCAGCAGCTGGCCTGTCTGCCTTTATGTGTTAAACAGAAATACCAACTTAAAGGAACACATGAGGCATTATTCACTTGAACCAATACTACAATTCCTTCATTGAAACCTCGTGTAAAAAAGTTCATGTTTGCTGCGAAAGAGTAATGTGCATACAGGTGTATGAATATTACATATCTGCCGGTCCCGACTTCAGAAACTGTAATTGGGGGGGGGGGGGGGGGGGGGGGGGGCTATTGATGTATATGTCAGCCTGTCAAAGAATAGACACAAGGTTGAATTGATCCAGGCCCCCAAGATCATAAACTGAGAATATACTTATTAATAAGTCAAAATTTTGATTAATTATATCTTTTAAAGCACATATGTTTAAAACACTTCAGGTTTTTAAAAATAAGAAATCAAATGCAACCTTTACTGAAAACTTTATTTGTTTATGAAAATTAATTCAAAAGTTAGCTGGATTTGAAATTTATACTTAAGTCTCAGTATACATAGTCTTGAGGCCAGGTATACATGTAAAAATTATATTACCTTTGCCATAAAGATGAATGATTTTTATCCTTTAATTATGAATGTTCATTCAAAAATGTACTAATTAATAAAGAATCTCAATCTTTATAGGATGTATGGCAAAACCAATGGAAAATATATACGCCAGTGCTTGCAATGACGATGAAATCACGCTTGAATGTCCAGACAAGAACAAGATCGCCATACAGAGGGTATATTATGGGGCCAAACTCAGTGCCAGCTGTGCTAAGCGGGGCCCGCTCTGGTCCTCAGGGTGCTGTGAGCGGGGCAAGGGCGATTGTCTGGTTCCCAATGCCGATATTTACACGACTATGAACATTCGCTGCTCCGGGTACAAGTTTTGCCAGACAACTGTGGAAAGGATTCGAACCAAGAACTACTGCGACCGGAAATTTAAATATACAACTTACATGACTGTGGTGTATAGCTGTATTGCTGGTCAGTATATTTTAACCTAGATTCAAATTTTGTTTGAAAATATCTTAAAAAGGAATAACATGCTTGTCAGTCTTATTTATATATTTTGTCTTCCTGCGCAATATTTTACAGTATCAATCCCTTGGTCATGTAAATTAAAGACTTAGAGATTCAGGGTGCCCCAGGGTACAAATCGTGGTCTGGTCCGTTACATTTTTCCCTTCCTGTTACATTTGGTGCCAATAATCATCGCTAGACTTGCAGGTGAAAGTCCTGCCAAGGGCAAAAAGAATCTGGGTTATATTGTCTTTGAGTAGGGTGAAGATGAAATGTAGCCGTCAGCAGGATTCTATCGCCGGTGGCCAGATAGCTCATTTTTTGGTAGAGCACCTGACTAGAGATTCAGGGGGCCAGGGTTTGAATCCCGGTCTGGTCCGTTGCATTTTCTCTCTTCCTGCTACATTTGGTGATGTTGACCATCCCTGGATTTGCCTGTGAAAGCCCTGCCAAGGGCAAAAAAAAAGAATCTGGTTTATGCATTTTCCAGGATGAATACAATTTAAGGAGGGAGGAGTGTAGCAGTCAGTCGGGTTCAATCTCCGGTGGCCAAATGACTCAGTTGGTAGAGCACCTGACTAGAGATTCAGAGGGCTTGGGTTCAAGTCCCGGTCTGGTCCGTTACATTTTCTCCCTTGCTGTTACAATAGTATCAATGGCCTGGACATTTGATATATAAATATATGCATGAAATGAATAAAACGTAACAAAATGTTATTGGTTACAGAGACAGACACTGCCCAGTTTTGTAACAATGAAATCAAACAAGGGAAAGAACTCTATTTAACAAACCAGGACTACCCCAAGCCGATCCGAGGGGGAGGCCAGTTCTGCAAGTGTCTGGTGCGGTCTAACGGCGGGATCTCCGTCAACATCATCGACATCATGATCACCATGCCAGAGAAGATGGACGCTTGTCCTCAGCAGCTCCGCATCGCGGACTCGTCATCGCTGCCGGACGTCGTCGTCCAGTGCGGACAGAGTGGAATGTATGGCTTCCGGAACCTGTATCACCGGGTGGTGACCAATCTGACCGTCACGCTGGACAGTCGAGCTCAGGATTCCAGAGGGTACATCTGGGTCAATATCAAAGGTAGGAAATATAACTGTACTAACCAATGTTGGGAGTTGATTGAGTTAGGAGTTGATTGGGTTGATAGTTAATAGGTGAAACGATGTATCGAGATGCAGCCGAATCGCGATGTAGTGATCTCGATATTCGATGTTCGATTTACTCCGGGTCTGTTTCAGTTCGATACGATTCTAAAATTATTATAGCAATCAATAACACTGTTTCTGATTGGCCAATGGAATTGAAAATTGCCCATTCAACGTATATATGAGTAGACTTCGTTTTATCAAAATGGACAGAGTCGAGTTGAACAATTATTCTAGTCAAGTTAAACTCTTTTATTTTGATATGATAAACTCCTTTATATTAGTTTGAATTTATTTGGAGAGAGCAATAACTACACTGAAACAATAAAAAAAATAGCATTCTAAAGAATTTGATACATNGAACATAAAAAATAGCATTCTAAAGAATTTGATACATGCTATTGTATCGAATCAAAATTCATCGAATCTATACTATTAAGTATCAAAATTCGAATCGAATCGAGAATGTACTGTATATCGTTTGACTCCTAATAGTTAATGACAATGAGGATCGAAATGGTGAGGGTACACATGCATAGAAAAGAGAAAGAGAAAATCTAGTGAATCAAATTTTTAAAATGGAAAGCCCGACAGACTTTGAAGTTTAATAACGTTATAAAGCAATGCCAAATACACATACATGTATCTATATACTAAGTTCATTTTGATCCTAGCCCTTTTATCTTTGCCTGTATACACATAAAGGGCCCTCATGTAACATATTAACAAATGTAAATTATACGTCATCACCAATTAAAACTTCTCTCATGTAAAAATGATGAGGCCTTTTAAACCTCCATTTAAGTTAAGCTTCCAGTTACCAGCATTTAATTCACCTTGAATAAAAGTCAGTTGACATTGTGCCTTTGTCTGTCGGTTCGCATTGTCAGGCTATAACTTGATTCGGTTTAATATTGTCAGCCCAGCAGCCGGAGGATACTGGTGATTTTACTGCGGGGAAAAGCCATGGACCAGCTTCTGTATAGGAACGTCACAAAGGTTGTGTCGTCTGATACCCCTCCAGTCACTGTGTCCTCCCCGGGGACGGTGGCGCCCTCTGGAAATGGGACACTATCAACGGGCCTGTCTGAGAGCCAGATTATTCCCGATATGAGTAAGCATGACAATATTTTTAAATGTACAATTTTATTTAGATTTTAAAAAAAAATCAAACTATATTCAACATATCCAATAGATTTCTTTGAATGTACTTATGACACAAGTTTAGAGTAACTTTGCTATTCTACATTGCGTATTTTGAACATTCAAACATCAAATTCAGAACTGAACCAATGTTCAGAATCACTAAACCACTGTAGATTTCTTAAATGAATTCCACAGGTCACCTCTTCCTAATAAAGGGCCAGCAAAAAATCCAGGGGCTGACATATTTAAACAAATTTTGACTTTTGTAGAATAATTCTACTATCAGTGATGTCCTGCTCGTGGTGTTAATTTTAATGTTTTGAACTTCCCTTTCAGTTGCCATCATAGGCGGGGTAGCAGGAGCAATGGCCGTCATTCTGATCGTGTGCGTGGTGGCCATCGCAGTGCATTGTACTCGGTAAGTCTACAGAAAAAATCTGTCTGTGCTAGATACTAGAGGACTACTGTAGTATACATATATCATAGATCAGATTCAGTACCAATATTATACAAATATCAAATAAAGTGTAGGAGAAAGGAGAAACATTTGTGACAAAACCAGGAATCAAACCTGGGACTACAAGTCGGGTGCTCTAACCACTGAGCTATCCAGTCTGATATCTACGGTCCATGTACAGTAGCCCTAATTACTATACAACTACAAGCAAACTGAACAAGGATAAACATGTTCTTCCTCATCAAAAAATTTTAAATCACTTGTAACATACCTTAATGCAAAATCATGATAGTCTAAAATTATCTTAAAATTCTTCCGCTCAATTATTGAATTTCCTTTGATCATTTCAGTGAGAGAGAAAGAAGCAACTTTCCCAAAATGCCTGAAGTGATTCCCTCTCCCATGGTGCGGGGCAAGGTCTACCATCCAGACGACAAAAACGCCACCCATAAGAAATATCAGTACGAGGAGGACCGGTACTGCTCCATCAAACGCAGTCCCATGAAACTGACCAACTTCTCCGACGTAGAAGACGAAGCTGACAAAAAGCTCAAAGAGGCCTTCCTGCAGGGACCAGCCGAAGAGATCGAACCGGACCCTCCGGTCATGCCAGTCAACCATGTCA
>CAJDSM010004302.1:0-7500 GCA_903981925.1 Ostrea lurida
TTTTAAGAATCCACATCTGATTGACACCATTAATAAGGAACTTTTTTCCTCATACAAAGTATATATCCTCAATGACCTTGGTTTTGAGAGATATCACAACAAAACTTCAATAATTGTTGAAATATTGCTGAAATGAAGTTTATTTTCATATACAAGATATATATTCTAAGTGACCTTGACCTTCACAAAACGACTTTAGTAACATTTGAATAAAGTAATTTGTTTGTTAATTATTAATGTGGTATATGATCAATACTTGTTCAAAAACTGTTAAAATAAGGAACTTTTTCATTGTATTTGATTTTCACAGTGACCTTGACCTTTCAAAAGTGACCTTGAGGATCTTTACCTGAAACTCATTTGCATGTTACTTATTTGTGGGATACATCTTCAATACTTGTTCAAAACAGTTAAAATAAGGCACTTTTCCCCTATATCTGGTATATGCTTTAAGTGACGTTGACCTTTGAAAATGACCTTGACCCAAAGTACCATGTCCGAAGGAATATTTGAGATCCATTATGATGAATTTATGATGAAAGGGTTAGGAGTTGTGAACTTATATGTTAAAAACTGTTGATGTAAGGAATATTTTTAAATTCATAGATTTCGTTCCCAGTTTGAGCAACACTGTCATAAGAAGCGGCGATACTTCTGTTATTTGTTTTTGAAAATAAAAATATTTGAACAGGCATTTTGCGTATTTACTTGGTATTTTTAATAAAAAGAAACACAGCAACAAAAAAAAAAATGAATACTAAACTTAAGGTGGAATGAAACGTTTGACAATTTTTTGCCTATGAATTCAGTCATGATTATGATGCAAGATGGCAACAGCATAAACACAATATTTTCAACTGTTTATTTTTAGGATTTTTTTAAGAGTTGTTTTTGCATTTTTGTCTTAACCCTTCCATTACATCCAAACTATTTGCATTGAAAAGTTAAGGCAAAATGTATAGTAGATGAAGACAATGAAAACAAAATTCTATTCAGTGTACTATTATTTTATTTTGAGGAAAAACATGAAAAAAATATCAGAAAATCGTCTTTTTATTATATCAGGCAGGAAAACCCACTGGAATATATGTAATGGAGAAGCACATATGTTAACAAATAATATTCAAACAAAAATTGAATAAAAGTTTAAAAAGGAACACATGATATGTTTTCCCCAAAAACCTTGTAATAAAATATCCTTTAACAAGAGTTACCCTTCTTGAATCTATAGGAATAAAAACGCAAGGCTACATTTTGATCACAATTTAATAAATTTCGAAATCTAGTTCATCTATGGCATTATCTGGACATACAGAGGTTGGCATTTTATTACTAAAATTACTTTCAATTGCTTATTTTGAATAAAGCTTGGGATACCCTTAAAACTAGCCCCACTGACTAATTAATCTAAGTTAAAAACTAGGTCCGTAATGACTTATCGCTTATATTCGCTTCCATCATTGAACCCGACCATATATCAATTAAAAGTTGAAATACTGGTATATAGTCGGTTCAATGTTGGAGCGAATATTAACGATACATCTAATTGTGTGCGGTTCCTATACTTATTCATCCTCGACTAAAATGTTAAACCGAAAGTAGACAGTGTTTCAAGCGGAAACACGTCACTTAGTTATAATATGGACGAACGTTTCATACTACCTTAATTTGAAATCTATTTTTCCGTACTTGATCTTTTATTTCATGCTTTCAACTTTTAAGCCAAATTTGAACTAAATGTGTACCTTATAAATTCTTATATTGCAAACGTACAAAAACATTCTTACGGAAATAAAAATGTATTTGTTTTTCATCATCAGAAAATAATATAATTTAAGGGGACGTTATTAAATAAGATAAAACGGAATAGCATTCCTCATAACATTAATTGTTAGTCCCCGAGGGTCTCTACAGCCCAGTTGCTATGTACTATGTTACTAGCTTAAAATACGGATATGTATTGAATTGCAGTGGTAAAATTGGAAATTTATATCAAAATTAAGGATTATCTCCCTCAGGCATAGCTCTGATCCTTCGAAGTATTTGGCTCCAGTCTTTGCCACTACATTGTTCACTTTTATTATAGTTTAAATTTCATGTTTCGGATTTCCAACATTTCGGTTTGAGCATCACTGAAGAGACATAATTTGTCGAAATGCGCATCTGGTGCATTAAAATTGGTACCGTGTATGATTTATATTAATGTATGTAGTACCAAAATGCATGTAGAACCAAGGAACATTGCACATTTTTCTATTTCTTTTTCACGCGCAATGTCATAAGTGCTTGAGTCTATTAAATACAGAGGAAAATCGAAGTAAAAAACCTTTATTTGCATTGGATGATTTGGATATTGAATTTCGAATCTCGGGTTTCGAATCTTGGATTTCGAATATCTGATTTTGAAGTTTGAATGTAAAGGCAAAGATAACGAACAGTGATCAATCTCGTAAGTCCTAAATAGAATACAAAAAACAAGAGTTGGGCAATCACGGACCCCTGGAAACACCAGAGGTGGGATCAGGTGCCTAGGAGGAGCAAGCATCCCCTGCCGACCGGTCACACCCGCCGTGAGAGTATAGTCTCGATCAGGTAAACGGAACAGTCTGTAGTCAAATCAGTGTGTGAACAACGGCTTAACTATGGCTATGAAACACATTAGACAGCATTTGACTCAATGATAGTTCATATTGGTAAACTAACTTGTTATAACGACCATAGAATTTACGAAATGCTGCCTTTAAACGTGACTGTTGAAACCCCTGCAACAACAACTTGTCTGTAAGTAGCTTGCCTCGATTCAAAAACTGATCATACGCAGAACAAGCTCTTGCGTATCGAATAAGTTGAGAGACATACACACCATATGCAGGTGATGATGGAATATTGCTACATAAATATGGGAAGTTGACGATGGAGAAGCTGAAATCGTACCGTTCGAATGAGCCTTCTTGGATTTCTTATGTTAGTCCTAAATAAAAAAGGGGAAGTAAACAAAGTGTTTCACGTTATCATAGTCCAAAAAAATATATATGCAAAATCGAGTGTAGGGCAACCCGGACCTCCGACAAAATAGAATACAAAACATGAGTTGGGCAAAAATGGACCCCCGGACAAACCGGAGGTGGAATCAGGTGCGTATGAGGAGTAAGCACATTCCCTGCCCACCAGTCACATCCGTCGTGAGCCTATTGTCTTGATCAGTTAAACGGGGTAATCAGCAGTCAAAATCAGTTAATGAAAAGCGGTCAAACAATTGCTATGGAACATGTCGTACAACATTTGACCGTATGGCAGGTTGTGAGGGTAAACTAGATCGTTATAACTATCATAGAATTAGCAAAATGATGCCTTTAATTTGACAGTTGAAGCCACTGCGACAACAACATGTTTGTAAGTTGTCTGCCTCGATTAAAAAAACCCAGATCATACACAGAACTAACTCTTGCATATCGAATTAGTTGAAAAACATACACATGGTACGTAGGTAAATGATTATGATCTTGTGATTACAGGGCAAAAACTAGACCAGAGATTTATTCCTGAATGCAAAGGATGCACTATTGATTCGAACGGGAAAAGATGTGTTTTTAGCCTCTGCAATGAACGTTATCAATTTTTTTGTGAGAAGGTAATGTGATTATGGAAGTATATTCTATTGATGGTAAATTCGTCGAAGTATTTATCATATTGATGCACCGTACTTTACCGTTTGGACCATGCCTAATATACATGTGACCACTTTGTTCTAAACATATTTTATTAAGTGAATTGAAGGATTAGGGGTAAGTTCGAAAGATCCTCACTTCAATTGAGGTGAAAGTCAATTATCTAGACTATGGATCAGAGTAAACCAAACAGAAATCAGACACAAAGAATTCAAAGATTTAGCCATTTGTATGCAATTAACAAATTGCATGAAAAACTAACTTACAATACCTATAACCAATCCAATGATGCGGATTTACAAACAAAATGAATTCTGTACATCGCCGTTGCGATAAATTTTCTGTTTCCTGTGACTTGGAGGGTCGAGAACCTAACATTGTTAATTGTGTTTGGGTTCCTTACATCTGTATTCGAAATGGAATCGTTTTGTGACAGAGATGTCGAGTTACCCCAGCCGCGCGGAGCGGTTTCATTCTACTTAGGTGCATAAATGATTGATTTTAAAGTTCATGATCCATTAAATAAAGGGATAAATACTAGTGTGGTCTATCGAATTTTCTAACACTCTGAGATATTTCCATAGTACATCATTCAGTTTCGGACGAAAAGGGGATATGTTTACATTTAGACTCTCAAAAAACAGTATTTGGAAATGGCATGCCTTTTTGATCTTAACCAATTTCTTGAAAATCATATAAATTTATTATTTTCAATTTTGAAGAATTTATCAATATCACTATTTTTATAATATCGATTTATTGGGAAATTTGTCACCCTGATCCAGATTCAATACACATTTCGTTACGCAGCGTAAGAATTCATAATGTTGGTGATACATGTATAAACAACTTATCACATGATTGTTATCAACTGGATAAAGGGGTAAATGTGTGATAAAAAATAGGACCTGGGTAGATGTGAATAATTTTGTATAAACAGTAGTGGTGAACGATATCACTGGTAAACGGGATTGAACATTTGCGAGGTTCCCAGCAAGTAGAAATAGATGCAAGCATTATCTAGTTTCTTTACCTTTCGCTAGATACAATATACATGTAGATATTAGTATTTAAACACACCGTATCTAGTTCATTGTTATTTAATCCTTCGTATCCATTTTAATCAGTTTAAGACTCCCTCTTTCGTCGATTTAAGTGGACTAAAATAAATGACAATCAGGCTCGATACACACGTTTCTTTAAAAATAGTGGCAAATGAAAACCCTGAAAAAATGAGAGTTTACTAAGAAGTTGAAATGGTCGCAAGAATTATATGGTTCCTTTCTCTTTCTCTAAATATATGTACCAATAGTTGTGTGCACATTAGTATTCTTGGGGGGAAAACACACACATTTCAATGACGTCACTTATTGTTTTTAACTGTGACAATAAATATTTGTTGGATACGTTAAATATGTTAGTGAAGGGCATTTTAAGAATCCAACAGCGCATTATGGTTCATAAACGATGGCTAAAACACATGGCAAAAGAAACATTTCCAAAGACCAAAGTAGGGCAACAGATACTCAGAAATTAAGACACGATTTTGTGTCTATTGAATTTTAACTAAAACGAAATTTGAATTTAAAGATCTCTGGTCCTTCTTGAACATTTGCAGAATCTTAAAGCCACATATCTAACTGTGTAAAACAAACATATAAATCCCATTCAAATATTCAATAGAAACATTATACAATATCCGAATAAGAACATGTAATATTGCATTTCGTGGGTTTTTTTTCCTCCCGCAACGTCAGAAATAGATTCTACAAAATTCGAATTTTCTTTTTTACCAAATCTTACGTCTTCAGATTTATTCCCTGCTTTATTATCTGCTTTGGTTTCTACAATAATATTCTGTGTTCGACCAAGTTATCATCATATGCTGGTATTGTTGGTAATTACTATGTGCATTCAATTATGATATTTTCCCTTCAGTTTCTACAAAAAAGTATTGTTCAAAATATGTTCGATGTCTTCTGAGTGTTGGGTTTCTCGAAAGTTTTGAGTAAAACATTGGTATGAATACAAGGACACTAGTTTATGTATGGTAGGGTTGTTCGGGTTACGCCCTTGTATAATGGTACTGTTCGATATGGTATATATATGCTTTGATGTTTCACATCGGTGGATATATGGCAGGTTTAATGTGTCCTTGCGGTTCATCTTTTTTAAAGTAATATCAACGATTTGATGGTGTTGAAAACACCCCCTTGGGTCCTCTGTCCTGAAAGGGAAAATATTTGTGGCTTACTTTCTGTTATCAATCTTAATATTAGTACATTTTTTAATGTAAAGGCAAAGAAAACGAACAGTGATCCATCTCGCAAGTCCTTATTAGAATAGAAAAACAAGAGTTGGGTAAACACGGACCCCAGGACACAGTAGAGGTGGAATCAAGTGCCTTAGATGAGTAAGCATCCCCTGTTAAGCGGTCACACCTGCCGTGAGCCCATTATCTTGATTATGTAAACGGAGAATCCGTAGTCATATCAGTGTATGATAAACGGCTTCACAATTGCTGTGAAACACATCCGATAGCATTTGACCCAATGGCAGGCCATATTGGCAAACTAAATTGTTATAACGACCATATAATTTTCGAAATGCTGCCTTTAAACTTGACTGTTGAAACTCCTGCAACAACTTGTTTGTAAGTAGCCTACCTTGATTCAAACAAAGATCATAAGCAAAACAAGCTCTTGCATCGTATTTGACATTCCTATTTCACAATACATATATGTGGACTTGCATAATGCATATATTTTGCCTCAGCATGAAACTCCTCAGACATATTTTTGTTATCAAAAACATTTTGATAATTCACTCTACACATTCAAACCTACAAATATGCAAAATTTCCTTTACGAAACATAAATTCAAATCCTTTGATTTGGTAGTTTTCAATAACGTCAATTTCCGCATGGAAAGTATTATAAATTGCACGCCAACATTGTCTAGAGTTCCTGAACATTTTATTCGTAACAGAAAAATGTGAATGTCTGAAATTCTTTATCCATTTCGTAGTATTAGTGTTTTTGATGAAAAAAAAATTGATAATCATGAAAATAATCGACAAAAGTATTTTGTCAGTCTTCTTGCAATATTGTCTAGGTACCCCAATATGAAGGACTTGAGAAAAATAGCAAAATATGTGAGAAATATAATTGTACAGATGGTCAGTCATTTGCTGCTTGCTTGTGGAATTTATTTCATTGAGGAGACAAATCTTACTATTTTCAAACTTCCGTGAAATATTTACATCTAATATGATTAACCCCTAACAAAACTTAAATTATAACATGTCTTACGGGACAGTAATTTACAATTATTTTGCAAAACCACAGTTAACTTGGTTTTCATAAAATTTATTGTTCTTCATTTAAAGGCAAAGATAACGAACAATGATCAATCTCGTAAGTCCCAAATAGAATACAAAAACAAGAGTTAGGCAAACACGGACACCTGGATATGTTTCAATAAAGATTTTCTATGGCCACTACAATGTATGTATATCAACTTTCATGAATATATCATCTTTCAGTGTAGATTCAAAATAACCCAAGTAATATTTAATACAAAGATGTGGCCAAGTTCATTTTTAACGTTTTATGTCAAAATTATGCAACAATTATGAAAATCCGGATTTTTGCTCCAGTTTCGCAAGTGCTTTTCCGAAATTAAAGTAATGTACATACACAGGAGGTCTTGATTTTGTTTTCACGAATGAAATATAAGATAACATAACTTTCATTTTTGACGTTCGGACAGGGCCGATGTGCTATGCTTACCGTACTCAGCTCTTACTGTAGAATAGGAAAAATATCATCAT
>CAJDSM010004302.1:10000-21714 GCA_903981925.1 Ostrea lurida
TGCACAGTTTTAAAACCTGCACCAAAACATACCCGATCTTGTGCAGCCTGTGAAAGGAGTTAGGATATAAAGAATCAATCTACATGAATAGACATGATTTATAAATTGTTTCCTATTTTACTGAAGATACAATCAACAACCACAACAAAAGGAACAACTTTACCGACAAAACAATCAGCACCAACGAAACCAACAACAGCAGTAGCTACTGTAACACTACATAAAACGAAGGATAGCCATGTCAATAGGAACTCAAGTGAACAAGGAAGTAATGGTATTATAATGTTAAAAATGCATACATGTATCTATATATCTATCTACCTATCTACCTATCTATCTATCTGAGAGAGAGAGAGAGATTTATCTGAGAGAGAGAGAGAGTATAATTTGAACACTGATTTTGTCACTTTAAAATCAGCCAATTCGAAAAAGTTTTATGCTTGGATTCTATCGTTCCATTTTACGTTATCGAACAACATTTTACCTTGTGGGGAGTCTCATGTATGTATGGTTTTATATGCCCTTGAATACCTCACTTCATTGGATTTTCGCCAGTCCGCGCAATTTAGTTTGGGCGTGGCAGCCCAAAGTAAAGGACGTATATATGCACTTCTCTTTGGAGTGCTAAATTCGTAGAAGTCATTTACTGAAGAGACATAATATGTCCAAATGCGCATCTGGCGCATCAAAATTGATACCGTATATGATTCTTATACTCATGTGGCACACGCAAAGGCGATATATTGGGTCTGAGTATTGGTCCAACTTCTCTGAGGTAAGAATTTATTTTATTATTCTTTAATATAAATGATAATTGCAAGGTTTGGTCCTAAAACCTTCATTTACAGAATTCCTTATGCTTAATGTGTATACTTCTGTAATTACTGTTAATGTTCTATATTTATATATCTGTATTGTATCATGTTCAGTTATGGTCCTTGGGTAATTTTTTGTCCACTAATGATATTGCTGAGTCTGTAAATTAGCTTTGGTAAATTCTAAGCATATTTGTTTAAGTACTGTTTCGAATATTTGTATGTTTCTAGAATAAAAATAAGCTAAGTATTTGTTTGTATTGCTACAAGTGCTAAACGTGCATTGTCTACTAAATATACATTGTTCGTGTATAGGTCCTACGGTGACTAGTACCTAAGTATTATGTCAAGTTGATAATGACATCTTGTGTGAAGGAGGATACCATTGGCCCTTGGACATAACTGTCGTAGGGAAGGATCACGAACCAACCGAGATCTCTGTGTGGATTGGACGCATGCAGGAGGACCAACTTTCACAAACGATATGACTACAGAAAGCATTACATCATTTCATTTGAAACAAATTTTCTCAATCGTATTTCTGGGTCAACCTCGATCATCATGTGACAGATTTAATTTCTTCTTTTTCAGAACACGGTGTAGGTCTGAGGATCTTGGTTACAGTTACTGTGTTGATCGTAGTTGGGGTTGTAATAGGAATAATCAGTTTGAAAAGGTACATTATTAAGCATGATTAAAACATTTGCGTTTAAAGGGTTTCAGTAATCAGTATCTCTGTATTGACCAGCACGCTTTTCCAAGTGTTCTTTCAATCTTAACATCGAATGTAAGCCTTGCACTATGAGAGATCGCAGATGTGTAATGACCTGAAAGTTTTGGGGTTTGTCAAAAAAAGAACACGATTGCAGTCGTCATCTCGAGATATATGTAATATGACATACCTCGGGCAAGGAAAATGAAGGGTTATAAAGATATTCTTAATACAAAGAAAGCATCGTTCTTGTCAGAACGAATTGAAAAAGTTAAAAAAGAATATTCATGGAGTTGGAATTCAAATGCAATGATGACATGTAATGTTGTAATATATTGACACGTATTATATAAAATAAAAAAAAAGATTGGAAAACTGTTTTCAACCACTCTAGATATTTCAATTCATTCAAACAGAATAATGAAATAAAAACACACAAAATATGGAATGTGAGACTGTTTTTGCCCCCAAAATGCCATTCATTCACATACATGTCTCATAATTTAGGTATTCATTACTTGTATTATGTTTCATTAAGTGTGGTCTAGGATGTTTTGTTGTGGGCTCCCAGAAATGATATATCAGTAGCCCACATGGCTCCTGGAAAATTTAGTTAAGTTTAAACCCTGAATAAATATATCAACGGGTCCGGGATGTAATTTTCATCGATCCGTTATATCAATGGGTAGACGACTTGGCATGTCATTAATGATTATATCAACATATCAATGTGGTAAATTTATCCACTAGAGTTCCTCCTCCAATAAAAAAATGTTATAATAAAATATTATGACATGTAGTAAATTACTATATGATTTAATATGCATTACTTGTATGGTGAGCAACTATCCATGATCGGGTCATAATTTTGTTATAAAATTTGTTATCATTTTGTTGTTTATAGATATATATGACGTTATAAAAGGAACAAAATCTAAGTACATGTATTTTACACATAGATGACAAACAGTGTGTTAATGATGTCAGAGCCATCGTGAAAGGTCGTGCAACGTATGAAAGCAACAGGATTTGGCATGCTCTATAAACAACCTCAATGATGTTTATTTGGCTTGGATGGTTGCAGTAGCAATGAAACAGAAAGTAAGTTCAGTATGAATAGTTTTAAAACTTCCGCTCTGAATTTGGGTGACCTCACCTATTGTATTAAGGGATGAAGGTAATATGTCATATAATCTAACTTGCCTACATAAACTGCACCAAGTTTTATTATAACGTATCATAGGTCATAATCAGCGTCATTCCTTATAATTTAATTAGGAAGATTGTTCATGAGGTGGACGAGTTTTGCCGTAGCAACAAAATATGAATAATACCGTCAAATGCATTGTAACGTCATTCTAAGACGTCATGGAGTAGGAATAAATAGCAAGTTGAATCATATATTTCAGTTTTATGAACACATCTTGTTTAATGCTGCATGCAAGACTCTGGGCTCACGGCGGATATGACCGGTTAACAGGGGAGTCTTACTCCTCCTAGGCATCTGATCCCACCTTTGGTGTGTTCAGGGGTCCGTGATTGCCCAACTCTTGGTTTTGTATCCTATTTAGGACTTACGAGATTGATCACTGTACGTTATCTTTGCCTTTACATGCTGCTGATTATTGGAGGTTAATTGAGATATCCAGAACAAACTTTCATGAGATTTAATGCCCTTGTGGCTAGTAATACTTTTAACTAATATTCGGGTGATCAATGAGACCATTGGACCTTTGTCAATATGCTTAGAAAGGATATTCTGTGTGTATTTAAGATATATACATGTAGATGTATCAGTTTGATTTGAGTTTTAATTACCAGGTTACTTATATTTACAAGATAAGGATTGATAGGAACACTGGAGATCCCCTCAATGGTAAACATATAGCAGCAATTTACCCTATGATGGAGGATTTCACACAAAATGGGAAAAGCCGAGTTGCCAAGTAAGCCACAAAGATGTTGGTGTCCTTTAATAAGTCAAAGACATCATATAGAGGTAAGTATTCGTGCCTTCAAAGTGTTAGTACCAATGTGAAATCAGATGAGAGTAATGCTTGTGCATTAGTTATCTGCCCTTTTTTTAACATAAGAATAGATTCACCTGTTAAAGCAGAAAATCTACCATTGAAAAGGAAATTTGCCAGTGACTATTTTGATAATCCACGATCACTGAAGTATAGGATGGGCTCACGGCGGGTGTGACCGGTCAACAGGGGATGCTTACTCCTCCTAAGCACCTGATCCCACCTCTGGTGCGTCCAGGGGTCCGTGATTGCACAACTCTTGTTTTTGTATTATATTTAGGACTTACGAGATTGATCACTGTTCGTTATCTTTGCCTTTACATAGGAAGGACAGCTCCATCAATTACAGAGTAAGAAATACTGTGACCAATCACTGCAGCAAAACACCAAAAATCTTCTCCATACGTTACCTATATTCAAGGGTAGATATTCAGGTATTAATTTGGTACAGGATACTTTGTAGCAATTCATATTGACATTTCAATTTTTTTAAGGCAATAATCAAATTTAAGCTATATATCAAGTCTAAGGATGTGAGGTTTTATCGATATATCGGTATGTCGTGATAATTAGTCCAACAATACGTATCGCGATACGGCGAACTAAAAATCTGTATATATAGACATGTAAATTCCAGAAAAATTATGTTTATACAGAAGTCTGATTTGTTAAAGGTTATGCAAATGTCTATTATACAAAAAGGCGAAGTTAACATTGTGTCAAACGTAATCATAATCCAAAAAACATATACAAAATCGAGTGTAGGGCAACACGGACCTCCGACAAAAGCGAAGGTAGGATCAGGTGTCATGGAGGAGTAAGCATCCTCTGCTGACCGGTCACACCCGCCGTGAGCCCTTAGTCGAAATAAAGTGAACGGGATTACCCGTAGTCAAATCTAGTAGGAAAATGACAGTCTAACAAAGGGTATGAAACAAATGAGTCAACATATGACTTAATGATAATTTGTAATCGCAAACAAGGTCATTATAGCGACCGTAGAATTTGCGAAATGATGACTTTAAACGAGATTCGTTATAACCCTGCAGCATCAACTTGTTTGTTAGTAGTTGGCCTCGCTTTAAAAAGTCCGCATACGCATAGCATACTCTTTCGTATCGAACCAACTGGGAGATATACACACCATAAGCAGGTGATGCTCAACATATCTACATATTCGCCATAGTGATATCTTTATTTTTCTTGACATAGGTTATGAGTTATTTGATTATTATCTGATCTTATATTTTTCGTTATTTGTTTTCATACATTTTTCTATTACAACTTAAATGTTTAAAATAAACCAAATCTGACGTGTTTTTTTTTTGTGCTAACACACATAAGGAATGCTGTTGAAAATCAGAGACATACGGAATAATGCAACGTCCTAAATATTGCAATATTATCACGATATTAAGAAAAATTATTTTGATATATCGCAATACAAAATATTTGGCGACACCCATCCCAAATCAAATCCTTGTGTTTTGAATTTAAATTTATTTATGCTTCCAGGCAGCTTTAAAGGACCACTTTTACTGCAGTATTCCACTCAGAGATCATGATTGATAGTACCACATAGGTAATAATATAATTCCAATACAAAACCATATTTTTTTAAAGTATTGCCTTTAGTACATGTATATAAATATGTATGTACCCATGTATATTATATCAGCATGCAAATTTTACCCTTGCTGTGCATCATTTCAATAAAAAGGGGGCATAGTGGTTTGCTGCTGTCAATCAGTTTATAGAAAATTCAGCATTCAATATTATTTTACTCAGTATCTTAAGAATCTTTTGCTGAACAAACGTCAATATCGGTGCATTGGTAGGCATTGTTTTCAAAATCATTATAGACAAAGTTAACGTTTCTCAAGGTTTCCACATGTGGAAACATATTTTTCTACATCTTTTATATACATCTAGTTTGATAATGTAACGGTGAGGCTTATTGGCTATGTTCATTTCAGGTCGATGAAAATAAAACAAAGTCTGTAGAGATTGGTACGCGGGGACAAAGCAGGAATCCCATATGGTTCCAAGAGAATATGTTGAGATTGGCGGCTTCTAGATTTGATGAAATTTGTAAATTTACCTGTCGCCGTAATACTACAACACTATGTAACTCTTTATTGAATTCAAATTTGCAATCTCGGCCAATCCTCCATGAAATAAAAATTATGAAAAGAAAGCGTTAAATCAGTTTCAAATAGAATACAATGTTGTTGCGAGTGAATGTGGCCTTTTTGTTTGCACTGAACACCCATTTTAGGAGCTTCTCCTGATGCCATAGTTGATGATCTTTCTATTGTTGAAATAAAATGTCCATTCACTGGCAGAAATGAGAGTGTAAAGCCTACTCATAACTTTAAGTATCTCATGTATGATGGGAATGGAAACATTGTTTTAAAGCTATCCAGTAATTATTATGACCAAGTACAGTGTCAATTGTACAATTCCAATAGTAACTTTTGTTTCTTTGTTGTCCTACACATTTTGTGATATGTTTGTACAAAAAATATTACATTGACAGAAGTTATGTAGAACATTGTTTGCTACCAAAACTGAAAACCTTCTATGAAAAGTATTTCAGACCATACATTGCATCCAGAATGTAAAATAATGCTATACATCTAGAATTGTTGTTTATTTCGAATTCACATAGTTTTCACTTATGCTGAATGTTATGACTTGTAGAGTTCTTCATTAAATGAAGGGGGAAAAGGTGTACTTTTTCTGTACATGAAGTCTATTTGATTGAATGTTGTTTTACTTCCCGTTTGACAATTTTTCACTCCTATTGATATGTCACCATTGCCAGTGAAGGACTGTAATATTGCAATATTTAGGCCTATGCTCGGCATTTGTGGCCTTTGAGCAGGGAGGAATCTTTCTCGTAGTATTTAATATATGGTACGGACCATTTACACCCAGGAAAATGTTCAAGGATAATGAACTATTGGTGAAAAGAAATCACCATTGCTCACTTGAATGGAAACAAAACAAGCAAATGAAGAGTTCAGTTAACTTATCCTTACCTATTGACATGAATTGATGAACACTTTAGTAATATTCACAATATTACTGTATATTTCAATTTATATCTAAGGGCAGATATCTCTCATTGCTTAAAATTACTAGCTCTTTCGTGTGCAGTGTAGAGATGCTTCTTAAGGGTAGAATGTTTTGGACTATCAGCACTGGTCCCTATTGCAATGTTAGCGCTAGTTATTGAATTTTCAACTAGTTTTTGTCAGTGATTTTTGTTTTGAATTGTCATAATTCAAAGAAAGATAATATGCATATTGAAGAAGAATATGAAAGGTTTACTAGGTGGTGTACAGTTAAGCTTTTCTGCAAAAGTTAAACCATATTTTCATTTTCTTATAATATGTACCAGTTTGATGATTAAATCATAGAGATATGTTTAATGACTGCTATTACATTTTTCGATAGTGCAAATGTCTGTATGACCCTATTTATCCACTAACATTTGTTTTTGTTATTTATGCATATTTGGTTTATTAAACATTGTGTTGTGCATCACTAAAACCCATTCCTTAGGATTTTGATATTACATGCCAACTTTTTTTTTTAATAATTCAAGCTAACAACATCTCTGTGATTATACATGTAGTTAATCAATATCAAAGAAGACCTGGTATGCTGTTGTAATTGATAAAGCAATGAATAACATGACTGTTATTGTGCATTTATGAAGTTTTATTCACAATACATTTCCTGAAATTGGAAAGAATGAAACAGATAAAGACAATTCTGGAGCCTAGAGGAACTTTAGTACGTGGAATACCATGTTTCAATATTTTGAAGCTTTTACTTAAACCAATTACCCTTTCAACATGGATCCGTTTGGATGAAATACTTACGAGATTGATCACTGTTCGTTATCTTTGCCTTTACATACGTCTGTCATGCAAATAAATCTTGCACCATGCTACCCCTGTCTGCAATAATGTCATCGCCTTTATCAAGCATCACATCTGTTTGATCTAAAAGACAAGACTTTTCAATGATTTATCTGTCGCTAGCTGAACCACCAAAGGCATCAGACTATGGGCTCACGGCGGGTGTGACCGGTCAACAGGGGATGCTTACTCCTCCTAGGCACCTGATCCCACCTCTGGTGTGTCCAGGGGTCCATGATTGCCCAACTCTTGTTTTTGTATTATATTTAGGACTTACGAGATTGATCACTGCTCGTTGTCTTTGTCTTTACATGTAAAAGTAACTGATCCCTTAGGACTGCACCCTATTATTGATTTAAGAGTATTTTTATGCTTGTAATTGGACTAAGTTATACCCTGACATTAGACATGGACACGTTTTTCTATAGGAACCTCTGTTGGACCTAAAATTATTCTTGTGTCTGGGAATTGTCTTTTAAAGTCATCTGGCATAGTTTCATTGACTATTTCTTTAGATGACCAAATATAACTGAAAATATAGAAAATTTATCCAGGTAACAATTACCCTTGAAACAGTTGACTTTGATACATTGAAAAACATCCTTTGTTTGCCTTCATTTCATTAATGTTATGAAACGTTGATCTTTTGGGCTTAAAGTGAAAAAGTATAGTTCAACTCATATGTTGCCTGTCCTAGACAACAGAAAAACATCATGGAATGGTCAAAATCATAAAACCCTGCATAATGATTGACAATTTTGTAATGAGATTGAAAATAGAATTTGTTTTGAAAAACATGTATAGGGATTTCACACTAAATTTCTTGATGGCAGACATTTTGTGACGTGTTCTCCACATCACATTCTTTTTTACCGGTATTGTTTGAGACAACTTCAGTTTGACACTGAATATCAAATTCATCAAGCTGTAATCTTTTAGGTTCATTTGCAAGTGAAGATGTCCTGTGTTTGTATATCTTGCACCTTGGTGATTCCTCTACATCCAAATCATTTAATGCTTTCTAGGGAAATGGAAAAACTGAAGGCACTGCATTTCATTGAGATATGATTTGGCCTCTACAAAATACTTAGTCTTTGATCTTTCTGAAAAACAATAAAATTGAACATATGCCATTACCTCTACCCCCAATCCCTATTCATATCCTTTGTCCAGGAATAGACATTTAACTTTTTATCTACATCTTAATCAACATTACAAACAGCTATTATTATTTTTGTTTTAAAAAGTTGCAACAACTTCCCTATGTTCCCTATAAATATATAAACTACAAGCTTTCCTGTATTATTTAATTGTCCTGATAGACACCATTGTGTATATATTCATGATGGAAACCTAGCTGTTCCGTCGTGTGGGGCCACTGATTAATGCCAGAAGTCCAGCTTCTAAGTCAGTGCACTGGGAGAACAAGTATGCTTCGGTCGAAAATTTGTGTTGTTTTATTATTCTTTTTATTATTCCGGACAAATTTCGGTAAGAGATTTCAAGAAAACGGTAGGGTTTTCAAAAATAAATTTATCTGGAATTGTTGCAAATGTCTTCGAATTTTGGATTTAAGCCTTTCAAGTTCCGATGACGTCATTTCCGGTCTCCGAGTGAAAAAGCGTAAAAATTACATCGGACCTTATATCTCTCTTATCTCTTCATGGAATTCTTTGACGTTTGCAAAATAGGTCATTAATGGCTGGGTCTACAAAAAACATTTACGACCACTTCCTTCCGCCTCCTGCCGTTTCCAAGATATAAGACCTCGAACTGAGGAAAAAGCGGCATTGTGTCGTAATACTTTTTGTCTGACGGTCAAAATTAGTCATTGTTTTGGAGCTTAACAGCATTGATAAGGAAAACGCGCCTACAAAGTTTCATGAGGTTACCTCGAGTACTTCTGGTTTTACGAGGCATTGAAAATGTCTACGGGACTTTCTATGTTAACGCGAAATCACGCGTAACGCATTTCGGCAACATTTTTCAATAGAATTTCATGGAAATTAAATTTAACGTGAACATCCATTGACCGGATCGAGAAAAAATTTGAGACCACATCTTTAAGGGTTAGGGATTTGGAGGGGCGGAGTGAAAAACACTCTTTTCAACAATTTCTATTTTGTTTTGACGGGAGATCTTCCAATTCTGGCATTCGAATGGATTGTAAAAAGTACAATTTAAAAATAGGTATCCGTTGGGCACCACTGGCCCCTTAAGGGATTTATAGCAGCCAATATGAAGACAAAACGGCATTGTGTCGTAAAAATCCCCATCTGACGGCCGAAATCCGTCTTCGTCTCGGCGATTAAAAATATTGATATAGACAACGGGCCTACCAAGTTTCATCAGAATACTTCAAGTACTTCCAGTTTTTTGAGGCATTCAAAATGTCTACGGGACTTTCTATGTTTAAGTGAAATCACGCATAAAGCGTTTTCGGCAACATTTTTTATAAGAATTTCATGGAAATTCGAACTTAGCGTGGACATCAACTTGTTCTGTTCTAACAAACTTTTGAGACCATATCCTTTAGGGATTATGGATATGAAGGGGCTGGAGTGAAAAACAATCTTTTGTCAATTACATTTTTGTTTGACGGGATAACGTCCAACGGTTTGCGGATTCAAATTGGATATAAAAAGTACAATTAAAAAATAGGTTTCCATGGGGCATCACGGGACCTCATAAGGGACTTTTGGTAGTTCAATATGGGTCACTTTGTCAAAAAATCAGGAAAGAGTTATCTTCCTTTTAGTCAAGTAAATCTGGTGTTTGCATTCTTAATTTCCTTTAAAAAAAACATATCTGCATAAAAATTCTCCAACAAGGCTTCAGAAGAGCAAAATAAAAAAAAAAAAAACGATTAAAAAAGAAGAAGAAAAAACTGCCCATGTTGATGCTCGAACTCGGGACCTTTCAATTGAAAGTCCACATTAACCACTACAGCAAACCTTCCACATGGATGTAAAGTTGTAATCATCATAAGTCATTCTTCACAATAGTTTCAACTTGTATTCTAAATGCACAATGGCGAAAGAAAAATAACTTCTTTGATGGGGAAGTCGAAATGCCCTCCATTTTTGTTTCTACACAAAAATAAATAAAGTCTAGTTCTTATTATCAGGGCTTTTCGACTCCGTATGGCTTTTCGACTTCGGTCAAAAATACCTATTGTTTTTGTGTTGTTTTGTTATTCTTATTAGGGCTTTTCGACGTTGGTCGAAAAGACCTATTGTTTTTGTGTTGTTTTATTATTCTTTTTATAATTCCGGACAAATTTCGGTAAGAGATTTAAAAAAAACGGTAGGGTTTTCAAAAATAAATGTTATCTGGAATTGTTGCATATGTCTTTGAATTTTGGATTTAAGCCTTTCAAGTTCCGGTGACGTCATTTTCGGTCTCCGAATGAGAAAGCGTAAAAATTGCATCGGACCTCATATCTCTCTTATCTCTTCATGGAATTCTTTGACATTTGCAATATAGGTCATTCATGGCTAGCTCTACAAAAACGTTTACGAACACTTCCTTCCGCCTCCTGCCGTTTCCAAGATATAAGGCCTCAAACTGAAGAAAAAGCGGCATTGTGTCGTAAAAAAAAAAATGTCTGACAATCAAAATTAGTCTTCGTTTAGGAGCTTAACAACATTGATAAGGACAACGTGCGTACCAAGTTTCATGAGGTTACCTTGAGTACTTCCGGTTTTACGAGGCATTGAAAATGTCTATGGAACTTTTCATGTTAAAGCGAAATCACGCGTAACGCGCTTTCGGCAACATTTTTCAATAGAATTTCATGGAAATTCAAATTGAACATGAACATCCGATTGACCTGATCGGAAAAAAATTGAGACCAAATCCTTTAGGGGTTATGGATTTGGAAGGGCCGGAGTGAAAAAAACTCTTTCAACAATTTCTTTTTTGTTTGACGGGAGATCTTCCAATGTCTTGTGCATTTGAATGGATTGTAAAAAGTACAATTTAAAAATAGGTATCCGTTGGGCACCACTGGACCCCTTAAGGGATTTATAACAGCCACAACAGAAGACAAAGCGGCATTGTGTCGTAAAATTTCCCATCTGACGGCTAAAGTCGGTCGTCTTCGTCTCGGAGGTTAACAACATTGATGTAGACAATAGACCTACCAAGTTTCATCAAATTACTTCAATTACTTCCGGTTTTACGAGGTAATGAAATTGTCTACGGGACTTTCTATGTTAAAGTGAAA
>CAJDSM010004311.1:0-10463 GCA_903981925.1 Ostrea lurida
GCACTTATAGGGTAGTTTAAGTCATCCTTGCCATTGAGTATTCTTGGAGCTTCATAAAGGCTAGATTCTAGAGGTATCACTCGCGTGTCATTTGAGCTAATAGATCCTTGTGTTATTTGTGTACAACGTCATTCGCATTTACAGGAACAGTGCCTGGTGGATATATTCCCTCTTGTCGATTCTATCGGGTCGGCGTATTGTATCTTCTCTAACTGGTCAACTCTGAAATCTTTCTCCAAAAATATAATCTTTGTTTTTGCGGCAATGATACAGTTGTAAGCGCAACCAAGGCTGGACGTTCACTCAAACCGAACAGTGATGCATGGGCGCATTTGATTGGGATGCCGTTTGGGAGTCAATAGTGTGTTATTTTGAGGTCTAGAAACTCGACTAATCTGCCAGGAGATGAGGATAGCGATTCGAACTTGGCTTCGTGAAGTTGGTTCTGGTGTGGTGTATGGTATTCTGATAAGGTGTTCGTGTTGTGGTTTTATGTGGTATCTGACAGGTGTCTGGTGGGCTGTATGTATCTGGAAAGCATGTTCTGGGTGTGGTTTATGGGTGATATGACAGCATGTTCTCGGGTGTTGGTGATGTTATCTGAAAGCATGTTCTGCTGGGTGTGGTTTATGGTTATATGAGACATGCGTGTCTGGGTGTGATTTTATGACTATGACAGGGTGTTCTGGTGTATTTTTATGTATTGCACAGCGTGTTCTGGGATGTGGTGTCTGCTATCCTACAGCATGTATCTGGTTAGATTATGTAATGGACAAGCTGTTTGGTGTGGTGTATGTTATCTGAGCAAGTAGGGGGTGTGTTGATAATACCGGTTTCTCGATATATTGGAGTCGTTTCTAAAAAATGTATCGGATACACTTTTTCAATACCGGGTATATTCGGATGCTTGGCTCGGAGAATTACGGTTAGGACTCGGAGTTTTCACATCAATGTTCTTTTTATGGTTGACGGATTTCTGTGATTGTGTTCAAAACCACAAGATATAGTCTTTTCTATTCCAACAGTGGCAACAGAGTTAGCAGCCAAGGTCTTATGTGTGATCTTAGTACATTTTTATTTTATGTATTCTGCATGGAATCATCTTTTTAACAATCACTGAAAATAAGAAAAACGATGAGTTATTTTTATGGAAAATATGTTGCATACCATATCGCATTGAACTATCGCAATAACCTTGCGTTACGAAAATATGTCCCGTAGCACGCTTTGACAAGCTGTTCCTGTGGGTTGTATATCGACGAGGTGCTGTTCCGTGTTCTGGGTGTGGTTTATGTATATGACAGGTGTGTTCTAGGTGTGGTTTATGTCTCTGACAAGCATGTAAATGGTAGTGGATTCAAAACAGTGAATGTTAATTAGATTGAGTAGTATCATGGATATTAAGTATTTATTGAAAAAGTATCACAAATAATATTCAAAGTATCATGAATAAGGAGTCCAAATATTATGTATAAATATTCAAAGTATTATAAGTATTCAGGATATTATGAATAAGTATTCACATTACTTGTATTATAAGTATTCAATGTCTTGTGAATAAGTATTCAAATTATTATGTTTAAGTAATCATGTGAAAAGGTAATCAAAGTATTATCAATAAGTAGTTTGACAAATTGCACTGCAACATTAGAATGTGATGTCCATAGATAGCATAAATCTCCACAAAGATACAAGTCAGATCCCTGGGACTTTATTCTGTACCTTCCTTCATCTCTCGTTATTCGTAGACAACAGTTTTAGGTCATCTCAAATACATATATCACCTGTATTTCAGGTCTATGAAATGGATCCATATATTCTAGAAGTTGATGAAGAATTGAAAGAATACCTAAATCTGGATGACAGGTCAGAATTGAAGGTGACATATACCCCTGCTGAATCTGACACAGGCATGACTGGTGGAAACAGCAACTGGAGAGGCCCAGTGTGGTTATGTAGTAAGTACAATGACAACAAATCATTATAATTTAATTTGACTTGTAACACTGATTTTGATTGGTTCATTTGACTTTATCAATTTTCATTATACTGTATAATCTAACTTGTTCTTTATTCCCTCTACATGACATCCTAGAATGACGTCATAATGCATTTGACAGTATTTTTTCTACTTTGTTGCTACGGAAAAATCTGTCCGCTTTATGAAAAATCCTTATTTTCTCGTAAGTTTATAACGTTAAGCGCAATTTTCAGAATTTAAATTTTAAGTTTGACCTAGGTTATACAATGTAATCAAACTTGGTACAGTTTACACTTCAAATAATCCATTTCGCAGATTATAAAGCATAAACTGCACTAAGTTAGATTATATCGTATGTATAACCTAGGTCAAAATTAGCTTCATTCATTAAGTGTGGACTACGTTCAAAGAATTGACACTTAATCAGACAATTTATACTGCAAATTTTTATTACAATTTCAAAACTGTTTCTTTCACTATTAAACATACACGAATTTAAGCTTAAAATTGGAAGTTCTTTATTTGTACAGTGTAATATTATTCGTTATATGGATTCTTGGCAGGGTAGTACTGTACTGCAAATTCCATCGTCAAGAGTTGCCATATCTCTCCGCGAGCCGCCTGAGGAAGGGAAATCCATAGCACATTTGGACATAGAATATGATCCACTATATCCTGGCCCCAGAAATCCCATATACACGAAATTTATGCTCACTTACGCAGAGCGATCAATTTGAAGATTGAACAATCAAAGAGCTTAGAGGGCAGACTCTGAGGAAAAAGGAAAGTGAAAAATAAAATACAAATTTATATCCGACTTTCAGTTAATAGAACAATTGTATTTATTTCTTAAATTTATAACATTGCAATTTAATGTGAAAAAAGTTGTGAAATCTGAGAACACACACTTAATATATGCCTAAAACAAATGGGCAGTCGCTTCAACTATGACGTCACATACGGTAAACTTGTTCACCAACACGCAACCGTATTATTGTTATTACGTCATGAGCGGGTAGTTTGGTAATATATAATCAAGAATGTAAGTAAATACCTGTATCTCGAACATGGTTTATCTCGAATACCCGGTTATGTCGAAGTCGACGGCCGTCCTGGGCCGTTTCCCTATATATAATGATTTAAAACTTCCTGATATCTCGAACATGGTTATTCGTCGAATACCCGCTTATGTCGAAGTATTCAATGTCCCATGCCTATTTCACTGGTTTATCTCGAAGTGCAGCGTCATATTTTCGCTCGCTTACCATACCTGGCTCTACTCAAATCACGTTTCACGCCCGCGGCTGTAGAAACTAATGATAATTGTCCACACTCACCTTTTCCAGGTAGACCTGGGTTGCGATAATTAGTTTAACACAACGTTGTGTAACTCAGTGCCTTTTTAAAGTCCGCTTATACTAACTAAGCACGGTCCGACTTCATTTCGAAAATAAGTTCCTCCATTCAAACACAATAAAATGTTGAAGATCGAATTTGGATATCTCGAACCCCCGGATATCTCGAAGTTTTTCCGAAGTCCCTCGGACTTCGAGATAGAGGTATTTTTCTGTAAGTAAATGTAATTTTACAAATAATTTTTGAGAATACTCAAACTATAAGGTGGATAAATGCAAAAAGTAACGATTCTTTTACGAAGCGGTTAACTATGGAAGCCATTTTGTATCCCATCTATTCTTGACAGGGTATATGGCCTCATGTACACGGCTTGTCGTCCAATCAAATGTCTACATTTTTCTCTGCAGTAGTACATATATATATTGATGCTCACAATTTTACATTCTTACGATTTTACATTGAGTGATAATTTCACCAAATATTCTATGGATTAAGACATAGGCTGCTGATCTGAGGATTGCAAGTTTCAGCATTGATTTTTTTTGGTGGTAATTTCATGACAAAATCATCAAATGTTCCCAATACCAATCTAAATATTTCATATGTATGGCAGTTTTTGGGGTGTTGAACATCCTTTACATTTATTTCAGTGAACTTCCTGGTAACTGAGATGTTATTAAAGTTGGACAAGTTCCATGGAGAGACTTTCAAGATCATACACCCCTCTTTCTCTGGCACTGCTATGAGCCTAAGTGAAATGGCTGAGGACATTTGTAAAAGAATATCCAGCCTCTTCACTGTTGATGAGAATACTAAGGCCAGACCTTGTCATGGTGAGATTTACATTTAGAATGATTGACTTCAGATTTGTCTTTTAGATTTTAGAATTGATATTCGATACCAAAGTTTGGAACCTGACTCAAACAATTCACTGTAATCACATTTACTGTAAGCTGTTGTGTCGCCTGCCTGCGTTAGCAGAGGCGACATATAGGGATCACTATCCATTGTCTGGTGTCGGGTGTCACAAAAATTTCTGTCACATTTTTCTCAGGAACCAGACGGGACAGCTTCTTGATATTTGGCACAGACCATCAGTATGGAGAATTGTTATACCCCCTACTAAACATGCAGTTCCTACAATATTCCTTACGAAAAAAAGTCCAACATCATGACTGTTGGACTAGGCGGGTAGGGGGACTGTTAAAATCGACTGTTAAAAAACACTGTTGCCTGCTGTCATATAGCGCTAAATTGAGTTATCTTTTCCTCATTCGGCAAACCTTGGCTGATTCTGGTAACCGCCAGTTACATGACTGTAATCAGTCGAGGTGTGCCGAGTGATTTATTCCTGTCGTTTGGATAAACAGAAATGGCCGATGGTCGTTTTGCTGCGGCGAATGAGGATGAAATCTAAGCGATGCTTGAAAGAAGAGACAGCAAACACAAAATAAAAATCTGAAAATATTCTCGGTGAATATATCTGGACTTTGGACTTATCACTGTCTCTTCGGGATAAATCTTGCAAAGAATTGAGAGACATCTAGGCCTATCAGGCTAATGAGGAAATTCTACTGTGTAGTAGGGGTATAACAAAACAGTTGTTGACAGGATTCTTGAAAAACAGTCGACCTGTTGGACTGGATTGCAAGCTGTTGCCCACGGCTACGGCCTTGGGCAACAGCTTGCACTCCAGTCCAACAGATCGACTGTTTTCCTCTAGTCTACCCCAGTCAACAACTGTATACTGTATCATATAACGCAGTTTCCAATCTGCCGAAGGTCAACTTCCTGTTTGATGCAACTTAGAATATTTTTGACATAGACAAATTTGTCACAAAATTACTTTTTTATTGCATGAGAAGAAATGACCGAGAGCCTGAGAACCTTAAATTTAAATATGTCTATATTTCAGTCAGAATTTCCCACAAATGGCATTTTATAATGATATCTCATCTTTCATCTAATTCATCATGTTAGATCGAATGCATTGTCATTCTCATAAACTTGAACAGAGCTAAATTCTGACCAAAAAATTATATTTATACTCCAGTCCTATGATACCGCGGGTCCCTATGGTACCGCGGTAGTTTAGTTTCACAGCAGTCACGGGTGAACCGTGACATCTATCGGGGATTTAATTTGTACATGAGAAAAAAAAATATTGCACTGAAAGCCTGTCTAACTGAAAATATTTTTTTAAAAGAATTTTGGAAGATGCAGTCTTTCAATTTATAACGACTGAAATTCCGGCATTTTTAAGGTATTTTCTTAATTTCCGTCACGTTTTTGCTTCTTAATTTTGAATTCTTATTTCTTAGTATAGAATGATTGCATTTTAATATTTTTTCTGTCAATTTATAGCTAAGAATACGTCGAAAGAGTAATAATTTTTTTTCCAAGTTGTGGCACCATTAGGACCCTACACGCTGAATATTTAGTAATACCCTAGGTACCATAGGAACCTCGTTTTCAAATGTAAACAGCGATGGTATCGCATTTACCAGTTGTATTGATATTTGATTATTTATTTATATGAATGAAAAGAACAATAAATAAGACACTAACAAAGCATTACTGATTGACTGAAACCAAACCTACATATTTTTAATGAATCAAAATCGGTAAGTACCGCGGTATCATAGAACCCCGGGCTATATACTTTTTCACCATGATGATACTTTGAATGATGAAGTAATTTAAGCAGGCAAGCGACACAAGTCTTCCCTGGAAGACTTACCACTAAGTTTTAATTTCATGGTGTTAAAATTTCACGATTTGTTACCAAGGCACATTCACAATTTCTTTAACATTAGTTGAAAATCTACTTTAAAAATTTCATTACAAAAGCATTTAGAATTTATATATATATTATTATTCACTATGGGTTTAATTTCACGAAAAATTGATAAATTTGAACAAAATGAAAAAACTCAGTTGTTTATTTCCCAATCTACTGTATTCAATATGTACATCTTAGTACTCTGAATGTTGTGTAAATCAAGCTTTAAAACATGCACATTGTGTAAAACAGAAACAAAATCACAGTGTATGGAATTAACTCTTTTACAGGAAGTTATGAAAAGTATAAAGTTGGGAAATCTTGGCAGGACCTTGTTTTGTTCTATGAATATTTCGACAGTGAGACTGGCAGAGGATGCGGGGCAAGGTATGAATTGTCAGCTTTTTCAGAATTCTGTTTTGATACCCTCGAAAATAAAGGGGGGTGTTGTATATTGGAATCACCCTGTCTATCTATCCATCCATCTGTAGACATTATTATTCAGAGTAATCTTAAAAACCCAAAAACAAATTTGATTCAAATTTGCATACCGGTATATATTACATATATAATAAAGTTGTGAACCTGTCACTTTTATCAAGCTCCAGATCTTCAACTCAGTACATTTGATCACTGTGATGAGGGGAAGATTGCTATAGTTTTTCAAGGTCAATACATTGTAGGATAACCTTGTAGGCAGGATACAGATTGAACTGTAAGCACCAGGATCTTATAACTTGGTACATTTTATCACCATGACGAGAGGAAGATGCCCTGTCTTTCAAGATCAGAGGTCAAGGTCAAAGTATCAGTTAATAGAAAAACTTTGTAAGCAGGATACAGACCAAATAATTGATACTAGGACTGTCAAACTCAGTCCATACACGCCTCAAGCCAAGTGAAGTATGTCTTTTATTCTTCAAGGTCAAGTTCATGGTATCACAGGATACAGACCAAATTTTTGGGGCTAGGACCATCAAACTTGGTACACATACACCTTATGCCAAGTGGAGGACGCCTATTGTTTCTCAAGGTCAAAGATCAAAGGTCGTAGTAGCAGGATACAGACCAAGCCATTTAGGCTAAAACTGTAAAAGTTGGTACACACACCTTATGCCAAGTGGAGGACGCCTATTGTTTCTCAAGGTCAAAGATCAAAGGTCATAGTAGCAGGATACAAACCAAGCCATTGGGGCTAGAACTGTAAAACTTGGTACACACACCTTATGCGAAGTGGAGGATGCCTATTGTTTCTCAATAAGCATAATAATGAATTAGCACTTAAGGACAGTGTTAACTCCACTAAAATATGAATCTCATTAAATCATGTTTTCCCCTCATCAAATGTATGGGCGTATTACTGTGGAATCATCATTGCTCGTGGGGGACCAATGTTCATGGATTTCGTGGTTCACTCTTAACCACGAATTTACATCCCCCATGAACATGTTTTATTTTCCTTTTAATCTTTATAAATAGTATGCTGTTCGCATTATTCATCAATTGCCCACAAAATTACGTCCCCACGAACTAGCAAAATTTTGGTTACCAACGAACATTGGCCCCCACGAATGAAAATGATTCCACAGTATACCATGTTGGCATTGCTGTGTTTCACGCTGGCATACTTTTTGTGGAGCTCTAATGTGCTTCATGAACTACGCTGGCATGATGTGTTGCAGTTCATACCTTCATGTATTTTTAAAAAGGAAATTTATTTCTTAGATAACATTTGTATTATCATGAAGTAAATGCATAAACTTTGTCAAAGATCAGATTGAATTAAATGATTTGTTGTTTGTTTTACATGTTCTGGTAGCTCCATTTTGATGTTTAGAATAAAATAACAGACAATGTGTCTTTAATCACTTTCATCTATGTCATTAGGGCTGTGCAATAATACCGGTATTCCGATATATTGCGATTCATTGATAAAAAATATCGTATTGCGATACGTTTTTTCAATACCGGTATATCGGTGAAGATGTTCAGGCTGGGAATTTATGTTCAGCTTGAGATTACTAACATCAAAAATTAATGTTACTTTTAATATGGCTGAAACATTTCTGTGAATGTTCTAAACACCCAAGACATAGTATCGCGATGCAAAAATTACACCCGATACGCAGCCCTATACGAGGGTTGTCCCAAAAAGTCGTGGACAATGTAATAATTTCCAAAACTACGCATCAGATCCAAAATATATTTTTACATTAATAACTTTAACTTACACCAAACAAAAGTGTAAAATTTAAAACAAATACATATCAAATAAATGAGCTATTTCAGATTAAGGAGTGCTCTATGAGCCATGTTGGCGCAGGTACAAATATAAGTGAACATTTTCTATGATCCATTGGGTTAGATGAGAAGGATATAGCTTCTAAATAGATGTATCGCATTCAAATGTATATCAACGGAATCTATGATGTTTTCTGCCTAATATGCTAAGTTTTCAAGCGTAAGACGTCATAAATGGGGGAGAAATGACGTCATTTTAAAACCGCTCTGTAATGAATGTTTTTCAATGTAACGACAACCACGACATTGTCGGCGCACAAATAAATTATCAAATTATGTGTAGATCGTGGTTTGACTCCAACTCAGACAAAACGGGAGCTGGAACGGACATCAGATCACGGAATGTTAGCAAAATATTGACATTGAAAATATTTTAAATCATCTAACAATGCCCCTGCGCAAACATCGGCTGGAATAGATGTAGAACTCGGGGTTATCGGACTTCGACACCCACCTTAATCCCTAGACTTATATAGCACCGCTCGATTTTGCCTATTTTCTACTTATGAAGGTCAGCTTGAGAGGGCAAACATTTGATTTGAAAGAGATAATGATAAGCAGCTGAGGACTTTCTACGTGTTTCTGAATCAGGCGTGGTTTGAAGATGTGCTTGACAAATGGGTGAAACGACATGAAAAATGCATCGCGCATCGGGGACAATACTTTGAAAAGAACTCTGATAACGTCATGATTTGTGCTCCGACAGATATGAACATAGGTGTTTGATTTTTGTTTTATGTTAATATTAAGAGATACATTTTGATGAAAATTTGTACAAAGTAGTAATAATTGATGCTAATAAATAGCAAAAGAAATTTAATACAATTTTCTTACAAATAAACGAATTATCAACATTGTCCACGACTTTTTGGGACAACCCTCGTATGTCATGTTGTCTATCTGCATGTCTACAAAGATTGCTGACTAAGTATTGTTTCACAGGCTCTAGTGGCCAGTGGATATTTAATGTTTTAGATTATTAAATCATATATGAATTTAATTTCACTTGTAACATGCAATTTGATTATTCTTCACGATATCTTAGACAATTTATTAGATTAAATTATGAGAAATGAAAATAAGTTTAATTCATTTTAAACGATATAAAGTAAGTTGGGACACTTTAAGCAATTTTATAAACTGCATGCAAGGATGATGATTAGGAGGACAAATATAACAATACCTGTACACAGTTTGTCAAATTCAGGCATCTTCAATGATATGTAAATAAAAGTTCACACCATGCCCCCCAAGTCAGAGAGGTGCTGCAGAAGTAATGTATTGTTATACCCCTACTAAACACTTCATACAGTATTCCTTACGGAAAAAGTTAAACATCAGGACTGTTGGACCGGCCGGGCCGGGCAACTGTTAAAATCTACAGTTAAAAAAGACTGTTGCCCGCTGACGTCCTATGGCGCAAAATTGAGTTATCTTTTCCTCATTCGGCAAACCTCGGCTGATTTTGGTAATTGCCAGTTAGATGTAATTAGCCGATGTGTGCCGAGTGATTTATTCTTGTCGTTTGGATTAACAGAAATGGCCGATGGTCGTTTCGCTGCAGCGAATGAGGACGAAATCCAAGCGATTGAAAGCAGGGACAGCAAAAACACAATAAAAATGTGGTGAAAACATCTGAAAATATTCTCAGTGAATATCTTTGTACTTTGGACTTGTCACTGTCTCTTCGGGATAAAACAAAGAATTGATAGACATAGGCCTATTGAGGAAATTCAACTGTTTAGTAGGGGTATAACAAAACAGTTGTTGACAGGAGTCTCGGAAAACAGACAACCTGTTGGACCGGAGTGCAAGCTGTTGCCCGTGGCTTACAGATCCGACTGTTTCCCTCTACCCCAGTCAACAACTGTATACTAGTACAGTCGGCTCTCGTTACAACGGCCACATTTGTTTTCGGTCATTTTGCCGTTATAACGAATCTGCTGTTGTAACAAAATGCCTCTTTTACCAGTACGAATTATTCCCCTTAGTTTAATAATCAGTACAATAAAGAATGGCGATCTCCGTAAACATTCACCGTGC
>CAJDSM010004313.1:918-25048 GCA_903981925.1 Ostrea lurida
TAACCACAATGTAAACCACATGCAGAAGAATCATAAAGCTAATTAGTCCGCACCAATCCATATTGTCTTTGTTATTTAGTAATACATCTCTCAGAGGTATCAGTCACATATCTATGCATACCAGTAGAACAAGTGGCTGACCAAACAATCTATAGTATATCGATCACACGCTATGGTAAGCTCATTCTCCCGCGAGGACTTATTGTAGTCGCAGCCTGAAATAAATACCACCAAAGACCACCCCCCCCTCCCCCAAACATCCCACGCCACACCAAAAAAACCCGCAGAAAAAGAATAAATATCCTCCTACATATTACTGTCACAACCCGGACTCGACGTTAACATTAGTGAAGAGCATTATATAATTGCGCTATGTAGATTTTATAGTCTTTACGATTTCCCGTTATGACGTTGTTAGGTTTCCATTTTGAGTACCACGAAACAATAACTCTCATGATATAAGTTTAATACCGTTATATAGTGTTGTCATCAAATAAGTAGACATACCGACTAAGATACGGTATGAAAAATCAAAGGAATAAGAAAAATTTAGCACTGCGGAAGATTCAACGTAGTAAATTATCTACCAAACTGTTATAGATTTAAACTAGTTTGTGTTGTAATTAGTGATCGATATAGTATAGAAATTACTTATATATCGTAACTATGAAGTACAACGTTATTAGTGACTAATATGTCATTCCATGTGAAAATTATGGAGCTCATTTCTAATACTCGTGAAGAAAAACGTTAAATCTCAAATTATCACTAACACCGATGTCTCGCAGAGTATTTCTGTGAATAGAATCTTTTCCCAAGCACAAAAAACAGCTCTTTTAATCATCTACATGAACAAAATATAGCAGAAAGGAATTGTAAATTATAAGAATATGAATCGAAGATAATTTTATTAAGAAGTCTTAAGCAAATGCGCACAATATACTCAGCCATTTCAGATACGTACTATTGATTCACTCAATTCAATACTCGCGGATGTTTTTGGACGGTAAAGAATCATTAGACTGATACAGCGGAAAGGTATAGATGAGAGCACAGATACTTAAGAAAAAATCCGCAACTAGGAAATAAATAGTGCTTTACTAGGGCTTATAATATTAGAATCCATGAAAGCAGAGTTCGCAAAAATACTCAACCTGATCTTGTTAAAATAAAAACACAAAAACCAATCATACTTTATAAAACGTATCAGATGCAGCTAGGTTTTAAGAGGAATAAATTGAAATAATCAAACTGCAGAACCTGGTGTACGATTTTGATAATGATGAAGCACGTACAATTTCTTTAAACCATATTTTAATTGTGTAATAATTCGGCAATAATAATAAATAACATTTTGTGCTACTGTAATTGTTTCTCTACCTACTTCCTTTCTCTATCTCTTCTTCTCCGTTCTCTCCCATCTCTCTACCTCACCATATGGACGACTGCACCCTCACACCCACCCAAATACCATCATATCTACTCCTCCTCTCCCTCATCCGGAACTTCGCATCATGATTCATATTATCGCCCATCTCTCTCTCTCCTAATATTCGATCATCAGCCATGTATATCCTATTCGACTTCTGAAAGAATTAGTCTCAACCCACGCGACTGCTACCCGGCCAGTCCGCCGGACATAACCTATCTAATCATAGGAAACCAGAGCCTTGACAAACCGTAAGAATATCCTCGCTACTCCGTAAGAAACTTTGCACCTGCCAAAACACAAGAATAAGACGTCTTCTAAACCACCTAGCCTCTCGCATGCGATCATCAACCTCTTGACACCCATATAGTTAATTACTCAGCACGTTGCAGATGCTTTATAATGCGACGCAAACGTCTCTGCATAAGGAATACCAAGACCTGTAAATTCGTAACGAGTGTATACTAATGCATAATGCTCTCCAGAAGGGCAATAAAACACTGGCTAATATGATATATTATTCTTGTATCAGTGTTAATCCTAAAAGACCCATAATCCCCTCAGTTGAACTCAATTCCTTAATCAATTGACAATCAACTCACCTCATGCCGAGGTGCTAGCCTGCCCCGTCGTGCTCATGCTTTCTCGAATGCTCATTACCCGATACCTTTTGGCCGATATCGGCCTCGATACTCGCTAGCGATTACACTCGTATTTTCCTCGCTCCACATCTCGCATATCATTATGCGCTTACATAGAAACGACTACCAGATCCATAATATTGTCGCTCGTGCATCTAACTGACGATAAATGCTCTTTCGATCTCGATTATCCTATCTAGTCAAATTCCACTTCTTTTACCGGATGATTAATACATATTTCGATCAAAACACCCGATCGGTACATCCCTATCTATCATGCGCAGCCGAATGACCTCCCTTCTAACCGGATAAAGCCGCCTCATTTCTATCATTCAGACCTAAGGAACACCCTCATCTAGGCGCTTCTAGTTGTAAAAAACTGTCAGATCGCTGTAAGCTATCTCTATATGCTCCAATCATAAGATACCGAACTCGCGAATTTAAAACTAAACTATTTATAAGTATAACTACTACCCTACCCTCATCTATGATCAGTAACACTACATAAATATAACTAACCTACTATACTAACCACCTAATAGTGTATATATCACTTAAGCTAACTAATAATAAACTTAATCAACCATTGATATGTTGGTAGTGCTGAATGTTGGGGGGCCGGTAAGTCTGTGGGAGACTAGGACAAGCCAACGATAAGCAAAAAACGCGAGACCGGTAGTTAGGGGTACGAGACGGAGCTGAGTAGACTCCAAAATTAGAAATGACGCTATTATTTCTAATATTATGTACGCTCTGAGAAAAAACATTTCATCACCACTTACATGGAGAAAGACGTCACAGATTCCTAACTATCAGTGATAAACCGCACAGTAACACGATAGAAAATCTGACGAGTGAATTTAATTTTTGAAAACAACATTTCATGGCTTTAAGACTCAAGATAGACAAAAGGTAAGATTGGCCAACATTGCAATTTATAAGGACAAGCTATCCTATTAGTCTAATGAATTATACCTCAAGCACTAGACAGGAACACAAAGAGAATGTATACCATAAAGTATAGTAATATCGCAAGAGTATGAAACGATGCCACTCAATAAAACAAATTGTTGTACTTAACATAGAGACGGCCAAAGTGAAATGCTTGCTCAAACAAACGCTGTTAAACAGCTTAGAGATGGAACTGTCGAATATACATTATTCCTGGATCGATCAATTTTAGTAAAGTATTAATTCCCTAATAAGCGATATTGCACTTATCCATACTAAGCTTTGTAAATAAAGATACGAGTCAAGTGCTATTAACATGATTTTTCACACTGCCTTTTAATTATTGTATAGGCTGGACAGAAACACCAGTATATTTGGTGCAAGGTACCTATAAAGACGAATATATGTAGATATTCAGAAGCAATACTCACTCACACAGCGTCGATCTGATTCCACCCAGATCTGCTTCATCGCACAGACAAATTCTACTAGATGGCATCCACAGATTCACCACCATATACACTATCCATAATGGAATTTTCCCTAGTGAACTCAACAACATTAATTAGTCTGGAAGAAAGCGGCATGGGTATTTCCACCACTCATCGAATGTGCACTTCGAAGCCTGATCGAGATTGCCAACTATAAATAGGTATATCCATCTAACAGCCAACGTGGAAACTAGACTACCAATGCACATATAGATATCTGATTTCTACGTCACACCAAAGCGCCCATCAATTACACTGAACACATCTGGTCTGTGATCATAAATCTCAAAGCTGTAGAGATAACAAATAGCAAAACTACGTAACCATTTACACCCATCAGTTAATCACGCGTTGCAGACAACACGTCACAATACTGATCACACAGGCCTATTCGAGGGGCATCCGCAATCATGACCACATCGCCACCACGATAAATTGTCTTTACTTTTATCATTAGCATAATTTCATATTCCCTGATCAGTAATTGGAGAATTAGATTTATCTTAAATGTATATTACGACACTTCTTTACTCATAACGCTTCTAAATCATATCAAAATCACTACTTGAATAATAAAGATATGACCATACAACAAACCAACACACCAATCAACACTTGCTATAGCTCCAGTTCTACATGAATCTCAACAATGTCAAGCTATGTATCCAAAAAGTACTCAACGTGTCCGTGACATTAAAAATCAGAGCCACCTCAAAGAACCGCATGCAAAACTTCTGTTCTCTCCTCAGAGTCGTCGTTCAGCGCAGCGGCTCTGAAGAAACTATTATGACGCTCCTCGATAAATGACATAAATTGCTTCAATAGCAAACAAAAGGTATACATGCTCCAACAGCCACGACAGCAAGTCGAGTTCAACAATAATGATTCAGAGTTCTCAATACCTAAAACCAAAAATCACTTATGTTGGATGGAGCTTACCTGAACACATTACTATGCCTCACCGATCGATAAACGTTATGTGTATCAGTTACGGCATCATCTGATACATATAGTTTGTTATCGACAAAAAACCCAGAAGATCACAGCATGAATTACGCTAGATCTTGAGACATACTCGCATAACTATCTAACGTAAACATACCACGCGGCACAAATTCAACGAGTGAGAAGTCTATAGCTGATTGCTTGTCAACATTACAGCTGGACCGGAAGTCAGCCATATGAGTAATCGTCATATTACAACCTGAATACTAAATGTGGCTCAAGAACAGTCATATAATGCTAATTCTGAATAGTAACGGAGAAATTTCAAACAAAGAAGCTAACAATTAACTAGATTGTTATCCGCGTTTAGTGAGACTGTCTCATATTTAGTTCGACTCCCTTCTCTGCCTGAATCGTGGAAAATCGGAATTTGAGCCTCGCGGATACTCATTAGAGCTTACGTTTAATACGTCTTTATTGAAGGACCTAATGTATCCATGTGCTGGCAGTATAGATATAGAAGTCGGATTTTTATGCTACATTTTCGATCCAGGGCGCAACAGTGGGCATTAATATTTAGAGGAAAATATAGTGCGAGACATTTAGGCAGTTCGTTAAGTATTCAGGTGACTTCATATATTACGAAACTCCAATTGTGAAAGTAAAACAATATCGACGAGCACTCAATCATTTAAAGGCAATACAACAACTTGATTTGTAAGTGACCTCTTAGGGTCAGCTGGTAAAATCCTAAATCACTAATTAATTAGTGACTTGTGGTCTTAATTTAAGACAATTTAATTTCCTGTTCTTGTGAAAAAAAGGTGATCAAAAATTTTTGGACAAAACGGGTTGGGATCAGTAGCAGTAGCTCTGGGCCATGCCAGCCTTCCCCCCATCAGGAATGAAATCATAATTCGTGACTGATTAATGGTATAGAACACTACGGAAGATGAACCTGAGGCTTGGTCAAAGATAAGATATAATTGGCCAAATAACACTATTTTGAAGATCAGTATTAATCAATTATGTTATGGGAAAATTTGCTCATACCTCACTTACTAACAAATAGATCACTGAATTCAATATTACATTAAGCACTCTGCTCCTCTTCCAGTGATTCATAGCACGCCACTCTAAAAAGACAAAATTACAAATAAAAAAAAACAGATAAACAAAACACACGAACAAAAATACACCAAAAAAAAGCTAAATCAAGATTCGAACTCGTGTGCTGCGAAGTACATTAGAATAAGGCAAATGTCGGGTCGGATGGAATAAGTGGCACTAATTTCTCAATCGGAGATAGATCCTTGAAAATCCATGCCCATCTTTGAGTCTAGTTTCCGTGCATCCAAATTTATCACACATCACAGGGTCGACATTAGATAAAAACTCAATCCAAGGAATTGGTATGAATGCGTTACTGTACACCTCTATTACGCTGCTGATCAGAATTTATCAGAACAGATGTCCGTTTCGAGAGTTGTGTTCATAAACGTCTACACATATCCACCACGCGAGTAGGTTTTAGGGACGCGAGCTGCGAGGAAAGGGTCGAGCAGTAATGCCTCTTTTTCATCAATGCGTGTCGGTCATGTTTACAAAATCTATCCCATCTCTAATTGAAAAATTGCATCGTTGAGATAAAAATAATAATGAAAGGACATGCACAAAGTCTCTTGCAATAATATGCCAATTAATTCCCTTGACATGCATATAACCAAAATTAGATAGAAAAATTTGCCATTAGTCGATTATCAATGACACGCACACGTTCTCAATGCGTTAAGTATTATTCGCCAATGTATACGAATTTTTATGTATTAATGCAATAACTCAACCCACCAAGCGAGGCTCCCCCCTGCACTTCCATACAACATGCAAGCTGGGAACATATAACATCCAAAAATAAACATGGCACGTGAATCCTATACTTAATAAATATTTAAAGGGCCATACCACGAAACCCTTGTCAAAAAGAAGATAATAATGGCACCATTTAAATTTTGACAGAATATATCAATGCACTAGTAAAGGTTCTCGTTACAAACTCAGCAAATTTTACCTTTAACAATATGAGATCAGATACATTGAAGCCTCAAAGTAATGTCCATACGCTGTGTTTTCTCTTCCTTTTTAGCAAATTTTTTAGCACCTCAGAATTATGATATTCATATTCTGATTAGTCCAAACTCTGGTAGTACAGGATGTAAATCAACTCCCAGTAATTATTTTCTCTAATACCACATATCCATAACTAGATTTCCTTCCATTAAGTGCTCTGTCATAGATATATGATGTTTGTTTATATTCATACAACTCTCTAAATGGAGGAAATTTATGTTAGGCTGTAATTCTGGGAATATAGTCGTACTGGCCGGCAGGGGGGTTGGGTTGTGTGGTCACAATACATTAGACCATTAGTGCAGGAAGAAACGCGAGATCAGAGACCATTTATACAATGCAAGTAAATAAATAATATCGTGCCACTCCTGTCTAAGAGAACTATGTTAACCATACAAATTAAGCCTGAATCACAGTGAAATCGCTAGGTTTCAATACGACTATGAGTAATGTTCAAGAATAGATCCAGATATGAACTAATTTATATCACTTAATATGAGTGAACAAAGATAGAATCAACTTTAATAAAAAAATATGCAATAATAAAACGAAAATCAATAAAAATAAGGATAATAGTTTTATATATATATTTGTGTATAAGGTTATCCGAAAGTCCATTTAGCAACTAAATGAATTTATTCTCATACGTCATGTCAAAATGATACGACACATAAATTGAGATCAGGTCTAGTATAAGATACAGAGCCAAATCTAGATTTGATAGTATGATCCTAACAATGACCTACGAAAATATTAGAATCATATACAAAAATAAACACTAGTGTTGTAAGCATACAAAGAGGGCGTAGTGCCGGGAGAGATACCTATTGTCACACAGAATGTCTTTACACAAGTCGTTAAAAAGTCTGTCACTTTATAAGTCTCCCCAGTCATCACAATGAAATTCGATCGGTCCCTCCAATTAAATATGTATTTGAATCCATGAATAGGGATCGCATACGGCTGGATTTACCAGCACGTCCCTCAAATCGGCTACTCAACTCGAAACGCAAAGCAATTAGAGGCAAACATACAACCAACAGAATCTCAATAGCAAACCAATCCTAACTTGTAAGAGTCATTTAATCATCATTGCACCTTCGAGACGTCAATACTACTAGCAAGACGCAATAATAATACATGGAAGAAACTGTATACCACAAATAAATAGAATATAATAAAAAAAAAAAATATAAAAGATCCAAAAAAATTTGTAGCGAGAAACAACCACCAATGGATGAAGCCATCACAGAAAGGTAATTGATGACTACGACTCTAAACACTTAAATTCAAGCAGGGTTGGGGCAATAGTTCCGATATACGATACAAGCCACATGAAACTCTACGTGACGACATTTTCCGCTTCTCTCCATACACACCACACAAACCCATAAACTCAACCACTGACACACTTTCATTACAACCAATATGCCTCACCGATACGCAATTGCTTCGATTTGAAAGGATGCTAATTATAACTTTAGTGCAAGATAACAACTCGAAATCGCTTCAGAGAAAAACGAGATGTGCTTAGGTGATCGTTGTGCCGTTATCGTTCTATGAAGCAACTAACACTAAGAGCATCTACACCGGGGATCCAATATCTACATAAAATGTAGACCTCACTATAGGAATACTAAATACAGAAATAATTGAAGACTTGACACAAGAGCTTCATGCATCAATATGAAGTGTATTCTCATATGTTGATATGATTCATAAAATGAAATACACTAAATTTGGGAAATGTTACAAAGAGTAACAATAGAACTTCAAAGATAAGCTGGTTAAACGAACTAATGAGAATAGAGAAACTTGATGCCGTCCTTGCCCTAGAGTAAAACAGACCCATAAAACGTCGCCACTCACACCCCCAGCCCCTTAGGAACATAACACCCAATCCCATTAACCTACACCAGTCAACCCATGGAACCTCGGATAACTTCCGACTCCCAGAACCCCACAATAGCTGATTGAGAGACGTTCACTCCCTTGCAATAAACCCACCACATATCACCGAATAAAGCTCACATCTTGGTTTGAACGAGAAACATCACAACTAAGAATAGGAGACACAAAGAAGAACAGAACCCATAATAGCCGAATGACACCGCACACTTAGTCGCAAGGTAACCTACGCCCATCTACTTCAGAAACAAAACCCAACAAACATCACACCCATATTGATGCCCATATAACAAACGGATAGAGAGACTATTTATCCAAAGATTTACGATGCTAGCTATGGCTATCCACAGTAATCCATATTAAAAGAATATGGACAGTATGGAGCAGGGGAGGCCACATAGTAAAAGGAGAATACAAACAAACTCTATGATTTTCTACATACTCTTATAAGTAATGGGTCAAACGACCCTGAATAGGTAGAGAGTGGAAGTATCAACTAAAACTAACCGAGTATCTATAATAACATATGACAATAACCGATCGCATATACCAAAGAACGAACTCAGAACTTACATAATACATATTACAACATATTTAAGAGATAGCAATTGGAAAGAAGTAAACCATCGCACTCATGTTATACTAGAACTAAACGCACTACCAAAGTAAAGCTACAGAATCCAAAAAACAAAGACGTAGAGTATACACATATAGATAATAGTCCAAGATGTGCGAAGATCAGATCAGAAATATATATATAATAAAATATCTAAGAATTAAAGAAGGGAGGTATCAGTGGAGCCGCGTAACCATCGCACTCATAAACATAGCCACAATGCGTGAAGCCTGTACGTGAAATTACAAGCTAAAGATACAAAAATATTTATGTATAATAAAATAACTAGAGCGATTAAATTAATATCAAATACTATATGAGCCAACAGTAAACCGAGTCGCACTTAAAAACTATTCAAGAATTAACCATATTCACCTCGGTAATACAATAACCATAACGGCCCACAATGTTTTTAATTGACACATATACAACAACACAGAAGTTTATTCTCTTCATGAAAATATACATGCAGTGAACTACTAACACAATTCAAATGATTAAATTGCGAGCTAAACATCCATTTTCCCACCAGAAATGTTAAACAAACGCATGGGTAACCTAGTCTAGTTGAAAGGAGTAATATCAATATCCGTTTTGAATCTAATTAAACTCATTAGAACAACATAAAATAACAATATAACCAAAAGCAAACATATTTTTTTGCTAGTAGTGTTTAATGCATGTAAAGGCACAACTACGTAGACATGCAGAGAAAACTTCTAATAAGGTGATTACCAACTATAAGATGCGTAAGAACTAATATTGCAGATGTCAAGTAGTAGTTTATTATTATTAAAGTAGAGTATGATTCTGTGAACCAGAATCCGACTCAGTTGTCTGCATTCTTTAGAATATCATATAACAATATAGACCAGCCATATGATAGTAAATATATCTATTCATTCGTTAAATAGGACTGCGCTCACAATAAAAACGAAATTTGTAGATCAGGCGATATAATGACTAGTGAACAGGGACATGATCAAACTCCAAGGTGGCTTGTAACGGGTGAATCATTTATAAAAGTGGCAGAACATCCTATATTTAATATCTCACCGCGAAAACTAGACGATATAGCGTCTGATATATATATTCTTTAGGCATCTAATTATCTATTGTAGTTCATCGAATATATGTTTAATGCTAAATGACTCACTAGTATCTGTTTGGGACACGAGCTTTATAATAAGCAACTACTCATGGATGATTTCAATCGACATAACACATGTGATAACTCATGTAGTATAAATATGAATTGCAAAGTTATTATGGTACATCTGTGTATTAGAAACAATGAATGAGATAGGTGTTTCGAATAAATGGAAAAATGAAAGATGTAAAACTTATGAAGTAGCAAATTCTGATTAAATATTGCAAACAACTGTGGAGTATCCTGTCTGTCCATCATTTGCATGTATTGCTTAGATCCTGGCGGATAAAATCACTTATATCAAGAAGTCCGACACAATTAGATGTGAAAATGTCCTAGTAAATATTTAATTCTTAAGATAAGCACTATGTTTTTACTATGGCAGGATTTAAAGGAATGTTACTATGATTACATGCCACTTTCGGGAGTGTCATTGGTGAATTGTGGAGTGCACGATGTAACTAGTTGCAGACATGTATCTTTAAATTATCATATCTTTTACTCTGTGTAACATGTTTAACCAGAAATCTCCGTTTTTTGTGAGCTTATTATCGACGCACTCTTTATCCTGGTATTCAAAGAATTTCACCCACATCCATGATACCCTCCGCTAATAGATTAGAAACTGTACTATAAATACTTCACCTCTAGTTATTCTTTAGATGTATAAATTTCTTCTGCTCAGTTCTTTTCGGTATAATTCAATACAGATGAGAATATGAATACCACGGAAACTCATACTACAGTTTACCTTCATAATTTTACATAAATGTTATAATCATTCTTCAATTGTTGAATGACTCTCTACTAATTGATATGTTTAAGTATACCCCTTATAAATTAATATGCTGCTGCCTTTAGGTTGGCGAGCGAGACTTCCAGCAAACTATTTAAGTGTTGTAGTTTGAGCTGATTTTGGGTGAATAGATGAGGTTTCCATACACACGCACAATATATCGTTTTTCGTTCCCAATCTTACCTAGGCAGTCACTCGCTAGATCTCAGTTTCATCCTAGCATACTGAATCTCTGCAAAATGTTCATACATTGATCCAGAGTTGGAGAGCAGTCCCATTTATGTACCTTTACAGTAATGCACAGTCAAAGACTACATAATGAGAATCGACACGGTTCATGCACATAATGGCTTTACAGCTTATAAAGGTACAGAACTTGAGTATCAACTTTTAAGCTTCTAGTCATTCTTCTTAGCTTTAGATAGTTATGACAACAGAACATAACGATAACTATAAGAGTGTAATGTAGATTAGAGACAGTTTGTGGAACTCATTGTTCTGGGAACTAATGAACTTCGGCCACTCAACATCAAGATCTATACATACGTTTAAAATGTAATAACACAAGTAAATCAACATGAACATGAACTTGATTTATGCTCATAAGAGATTTTTCGTACGGGATACCACGTTGCTAATACAATTTAGATTATCCACTCGATATATATATATTCTTGTACATAGACAGAAAGTATTATGGTGTTATTTTGACGTTCTAACTTATGTACTAGCATATTAATAGAGATAGGTCCATAGTTAGCTTAGACGCTCGGGGAGTATATTTATTCAATGATATCTCGTAAATTATAAGTCGCCATGCACCGGAACAAATGCAATTGATTTGAAGATTTATGGTATTACACATTCTACTATACTAGAACATTGGCCCTCAATTAAAAGTGTATTGGATATTACATAACGAAAAAACATTGAATTCCACTAGCATATTTCAGTGCATATTACATTCTTACTCAACAGGGTCGTCTACTATGTGTAGATGTCAGCATTCGCAGAAATGACCAAATCAGTTGCACAGATTTCGATATATACGACGAGATGATTGACATGACACCCTTCGGTAAGATTTATCACGCAAGTGTTCATCGAATTATTTCAAGAAGGTGTTTAACTTGTAGACTTCACAAGGCTATCAATATTAAATCTATCCAATTACTGCTCTAATCTTGCTCTTTGAACTTCATACCTTCTGTCACGTTGTTTTCATATATCATGTTATGATACGATCAACATAATACATCATCCTATAAACTATCTTGGATCTGTCAGCATTTTTTTACTTTGGATTTTTTTGTTACTTTACAAACGTAGCATTGAGTCCGGGTACAAATATACATTTTTGATACTACTCATGAAACATTGTCAGTCTATTTCTCTTATGAAATCATAAAGGCATTAGATGTATTGTGTATCTTCACTTCAACCGTATGCACCTGTAAACATATATCTCTCAATAAATAAGCTGTAACACAGAAACCTTAAGAAAATATCAAGAACCTACAGAACCTGCTTTCTCTGAATATTGTGTGGCATGGGAGCATATATTATTCTAACGGTAATTGTTGTTAATCGTCAATATCCTGATATCTGCAACAAAAATATGCTTCGAATGAAAGATTGCCTCCGTTAAATATGGGCCATTTAATCTAAATTTCTAGCAGGCAAAAAGCCGTATGCAATTTTGATAGTGTGATCCAAGGGGAGATAGAGTAAGCGAAATGCGAGTAATAACTCAATGGTTCATATGATCGAGTATGAATGCTAATGTGTGGTTAGAAGGTACATAGAGAAAGGCTTCATGCCTTCCTTTAACAGACGGATCCAAACTACGTACGTTTATTCCATTGTTGATCACAAGTATGAAAAACGAATTCATATGTTATCTTGTATAATTTGATGGAACTTTTAACTGGCATAGTGTGATCAATACTATAGTTAAAATCAGTTTTGCTTTTAAGAATAAACTACTCTCTATAATTCTATTATTTGATATGTCAATGCAATCTTTAATCAAAAATTTCAAAGAAATTAGCATCACTTTTGTGGGGTTGAATTCACTCTTGACTTCCAAAGATCTGACTGCTCTTCGCTATTGCAACACAATTGGAATCTTTTCTGGTCTCAAGGGTCTTATCCCGAAAGCAAATCTCAGACACTAGTAATTTAACAGGGTTCCCCCATCAAAGTACGATGCTTCTATAGACTCATCATTAGACGCTTCCCAACCGTAGGTTATTCCATTAGTGCATTTTTAGACTAAACATTGTTTATTTTTGAGTACTATATATAACATTCTCTTATCTCAACTAAAAAGAATTTATATTATATTGTCGTAATACAGACATATGAATTAATTATCCTTAGGCTGTCGTTTCTAACGAATTATTTCATATTGTGAGCCAACGATATATATAATGTATAACTGTTAAACTTAAAAGGAGAACCATCTTTCAATACTTGTTATGTAAATTGGGGTTCTATTGCAACGTTATTAAAATTTCCTTTCACACACGTTGTAGAAAAAGTAGGTTAGTCACAAGTTCTAGAGCTCACTTCGCACTGCGAATCTACATAGGCATTAACAAGTGTAGTACTTTAATTCAGATCAAAATGTATAGTTTAAATATGTGCAACAATGTGAGTGAACTTAACATCAAGATCACATCGTTGTTGCTCGTTGAATCTTCTGTCGTAGTCAACGATTTTCAACAAGTTGTTGTCAACTTGGTGGCTGAAATAGACAATACTGCTAGAATCGCTTCCACCGTTCAAGAAGCCCATTCTCGATACCACTATTAAAAGTAAAAGTAAAATGAAGTATTTAAAAGCTCTGTCCGTACTCATATAAACTTGCATCGTATTAGGATAAATTGATTTTAGCATATAACATTACAATAATGTGTTGAATTAGTCGAAACTTCATATTAAGTTTTTTGTTTGAATCTTTAACAAGAAAAATCGTGAGTTTTTGGCGCTGGTATTATCTTGGAGCACACAACTAAGTGAGGAGTTGAACAAATGGTAGAATTATTAAAGATCGGAAAAATTAATATTTGTAATACCAAAATTTAATACATATAAGCTAAACAACTCATGTTGTACAGTGTGGAGATGAATGTGACACTGCAACTTAGAGGTCCTTATCGGTATTGTGATTATTTTCAGATCTAGAAAATTACCGTTAACAAGACACAAGAAAGCATTGATGTGGTTATTAGTATTCTTGCCAACCCCAGGGCTAGAGGTGACCCTGTACGCTATATGTTAAGTAAAACAGAACAAAAACAATCAAGAGGATATCAATGAACTTTTTTTCTTTGCTAATGTAGATACATATTTTCCCAGGCTATCAACAAAGCAACAAAAATCAAATCTGAGCATTGTAATTTTCGATATTAGAAACTTCTACTTATAATCGACAAATAGTGCAACACAAATAGTACACTGTAGATCTTTAGAATGATCTGTAATAACATATGTAGAGAGATATGTTAGAAATGACCACCTTCGAGTTTTTAAAACGAATAATATGCCATGAAATATATATGCTCATAGGTTCATCGTAATGGATATTCTAGCTCCCTGTTGATTCATTTCAAGTGTTTATGACGGAATACAGCACGGTTCCAGAAGACTAATTGATCATGTCTTCGGGAAATGGATGATAAGTAGGAGCTTGACTGAAGGAATTTAATGTAATTCTACCCGATTGTCCCGTTTAGCCTGTACACATTATTATCAAACTTGGAATGAATAGTTATAGTTATGCTCTCAGTGAATAGCTTTCAGCTTATATTTGAAACAGTTTTAGTTGTCATCGGGTACTTTATATAAAAGTATAGATAACTATTTGTATCATGTAAGAAGTATTTTAACGACTGGTAAGTGTAAATTGTTAACACGTACAGAAAAACCTAAAAATAAGACAATAACATGTATTCGCCCTCCAATCCACCACTCACGGCACGCCACACAGAAAACAACGCGCGATCTGAATTTCTTTGGTCCTGTCGCTTTTCAAGTGGAACTATCACCCTACCCACTTCCTGAAACAAGCTTTAAGCTGACTTTTTAATGGGGCATCCATAATATTCATTGACTTTTGGTAAGGCCTTGCATTGTTTTAACCAAAGTTTTGTATGATACCTTATTATCATTTTTAACTGAGCCTTTTAGCCCGATATCGCTCATGGATGTTTGACTAATCTGGAAAATTGGAGAGGATATATAATCGGCAAAGGAATCGGTATTAACGCAAAGAAATGCTTTGACAAGAGTCATAGTTTCCCAATTAAGGATGTTTGGCAAAATAGAGTTAGACCGAGTGAGCAAGGTAATGTGGCACGAGCACTGCAATAAGAATGCGGTATAAAGCAATCCCAGTACTGAAGGCGGACTAGGCACAGATTACGAGCACACGAGAATAAATTGAGTCAGCCATCATATGATCATCTGATCTTGAGTGTAAATCGAGAGCAGAAACAACAACTACCGTAGTATAACAAATAGGATGAGACGATTACTGGCATACTCTGGTTTAAGGTGTGATAAGCTGAAGCAATATCATAACTGGGCAAATTCCCATGCTAGAAGCATTTGGACGTAGAGCACTGAACATAATATTATGGATTGATATAGCTGAATTTCAATGTATGAAGTTCCATCATGAAAAATAACAATAAGGTTTCATAATTTCAGCCATCAGATTTGTCACAAAACTGGGCAGGTTGTAGTTAAGATCTAAAATTCTGAATAAGATTAAAAATTAGAAAAGCCCATGGTCCGTGCAGGATCCTAGATGAACACACCTCCGATCGTATGAAAGTATCAGATAGTGCTACAACGTGGCTGAACTCTAGAAGCTAAGCTGACGAGAACATTGATGAACATTTGATCTATTATATTTGACAATAGGTAGGAATCGAATAACTATATTAGATTTCTCGTAGTAGTCGCACTCAGAGATAGGAAAATTTTTACATGCACTATATTTTTTTTCTTGAGAGCAGGAGAGACTGGTAAGCAACATCTATGAACGATGCTGAGATCATCCTCCCTTTTTGGAGCAATAATGACTACGCATCATGACTGTTGTCAAATGTGGCTGAGAATGGAAATGAGAGCATCATCGATAGTGAGCAGAGCTCGGAGAGATTTGCACTCCAATTTGAGCGAACAGGTAAGAATCTTATACCTGTTGATCAAAGATTCTAGATTCGCTTAATCACCAAGCATCATACTGGGAAAAATCTACGGTAATTACCTAATAGAATAGAGTACTAATTAATGCTCGACACGAAAACTGCTATAGTCTGATTAACAAAACTTGCAAGAGATTGGTCTCCTATTGAATAAACTCTTCTTATAGTGAGTCTTAAACAATGTGTAGAAGACCGTTTTTTTCGTGAAAGTAGCATGCTCTTCCACATTCAACACTGGGCTATCGTTTTTCAGTTCCTTCTACTTGATCAATTCTGAGAACTCAATATACTGTATAGAGGGATTCCTATAGCCAGAAAAAGAAAATGACCTTTATGGATACAAAAAATGTAGAAATCTCTCTGCTTTATTTATATGAGTATATTAGTGATCGTGGAAATGACTTTGTGGAAACTCCTATCTCCGACATAGGGAAGAATGCTTGTGGGCCCTCTGAGTCAATTGAAAATAACATATTTTTGTTTTTAAATTATTTCCTTACTAAATCTTATTTAAAAATGCACACCGTTTGTAAATTATTATCGCTGAACTAGAATTTACAACGTCATTCTCGCTTGGTGATGGATATCCCATTCGTAAGGAAAAACGATGCTATAAACTAAAAACGACCTAAGGGTGCGCATAGCAATCTCTATATGAAGAGGCGAAACAAATCTTAAGAGTTAGGTAAACATCCGAGGGATGGCCATAAAACATCAAGAGTGCAGAGCCACAAAGAGTACAAGTAAGTTCAAATACTCTAAAAACACATACTTAAACATAACGAAAGTTAGGTAATATAAATAAGACTGAGTGAGTTAGGGTCAACGAAAATCTCAAAAAATATATAAGGATCACAAATATACAAAATCAAGTATAAGGTTTTCAGCGAGGGCAATACACGAGGATCCAAGGATAGTACGAGGTGGGATCAAGTCCAGGAGACCAGTCACAGCGGTATCAACTTAAATTAGAACGTGCTTTCTGACCGTCCAATAACACCGCATCGAATCACTAATCTCCTAATCGACTAGATCTAGTTGAATAAGAATCATCGTGAGTAAGTCGTCGTACAAATATATAATAACATAATAAATAAGGCCTTTCAATACTCTCCTACTTAAGCTGATTTCGAACTAAATACTGTTATAATAGTACTGCCAAATGACAGAGTTTTGTTTTGTGGCAAAATGTCCGTATGCTAACGTGATTGTGAACCTCCTATAATAACTTGTTGTTTACCCAGTACCTGCTTTGATCATTACAACAAAACATAACCTTTGAACTATACGAGAATCAGCTTAATGTACAGGAGTATTAAGAACTTTGTTTAGGAAATATATATATATCTGCTAAGAGTAAAATTTCAACAATAGTATCTAGGTCCTTCACATCATACTATAGCATAGTAAATAAAGTGAATATGGATAGGAAATGTAAAAACATTCACAGCTAATAGCATGCATAGTCTTACTGCATCACTACACTCAACAGGAGGAAAAGTGAGTTTTAACTATACTGGGATGGAAATTTTGATGTAGATCTCCAAATAATATTGGTAACTATTGCAGATTACCTGATAAAAACGATATACATATTAAGAATATGATTAATACTTCCAGAATTGAAAAAATTACCTATTATTTTAAAGTTGAAATACAACTCTACTAATACAGTTTTTTCAGCACTTTCTATATCAAGTTCACAGGCTTGATAACAGCTACTTTATTTGTGCAGTGCACAGAAAAAGGCAGTTCAGAAACTCAACCTCATCTGGGACAATTGAACAATACTCCGTAAGAAAAAAAAAATCTAATGATGAGAATAAGCACACTACAGATTAATAGCAAAGAGCATGATGTACTACAAAAAAGACTCAATAAATGGGTTTAAACAATGATCAGTATTAGTTCTCAAAGTGCTGGCACTTAAAACTTTGTGATAAAACGTCGTTTACTGCAGTGGGCCTTTGTGTGTATTGATACATTTACGATATGACTCTAGATCATAAAATTTAACCATTAAAGAGAGAGGAAATAATCATTAATAGTATAAATTTATATGGATCTATATGTGTTTTGGGGGAGGGAGTATTAGCAAGCTAACCTGTCAATAATACACTCTGAGTAACACGTTGATTTTTGTAATAAGACCACTACTATATACAATCAAAAACAGCCTTGTATTGTGCACAAAAAAAAGTAAAGACTCCCTGAGTACTATTATGGGGACCTGAAAATACTATTGCTTGATATAATGATGCTAATACGATAATGTGGTTTTTTAATCACGACTCAATACGGTTGCTCAATAAAGCAGATGTGCTCTTACTCATACATCGCTTAAGGGGCACTGAAAGTACAGTTTGAAATAAAAAAAGCCTGGAAGAAACGCTATATACCTTGATAAAAGTTGTGGATCCCGTAGAGCATACTAAATATCCTAGGTGCACAGTAATAAAAAATAATATTAAGACAGAAATATTTCAATAGAGATAATACGACGATCACGTGCCAGGCTCATCGCAAAAGGATCAGAAAAAATCGTGCAAATGTATACGGTAGATATGAGCGTAGACTAGTGGAAGTATCACCTTTTGTTTTAAGCTTATTCACATCATCTAAGCCTTACGTTAGCAACAATACAAAATACTTTATAATGTGCATTTCCTACTCAGCACTCTCCCTTCTGAGTAAAATCCAATATAAACAACCACACCCTCACATTAACAACTTTTAATTCACAATCTCTATTATTGCATAAATATTTAATCAGCAAATAGAAGGAACAAATATATTCGAGGTTCATTTTGTAAATTATTGTAACACTTATTGAATACAGTCACAAATGAGTGTAGTTACTACTTGATGGCATTTTATTTAATATGATCTTCTGAATTTATTATGGTGTTATATATCTCTCCGCGTAATTCCCCTGTGGTGTTTACATCACAGTAAAAGTTACCCTAGGTCATCTCGGAGATAATCATGGTGCTATTCGAATTCAACAATCCACGCTATGTCTTCGAAGCACAATTGAATCATTGGGAGGTAGGCACGGGCGTATATACCCTAATATATATATTTCTACAATAACTACTTAAGTTGTCATCGTTTCTATTGCCGAACAGGTTTTTCCTGGTCTGCACATAGGCTTCCTCCGCTTTCGAATAATTAGTACTCGATACTATTTAAGGTCTTGTCTATTTGCGCTATTTTTTTTCTAAATTCGCTTGTGGATATCATTACATCCTTCGAAGCCGAAGATGAGAACTAGTCTCAAAATTTTTTTTTTCCGTGTCTTGCCTTCAAGCCTAACATATAAAATCCTTCTGATCCATTCACTAAGTCATGACGTCAAACATCACCTTAGCCGTGTCAGTAGAGACTTAATGTCAATAATAAATTTGTCGACCAGTAGTCGTACGGTAGTGCTTACGCTCTTATTGTTCCAGGCTAGACTCACCCGGGTGACGTTATATGATTAGTTTAATCAGCTTGGCGTACTCAGTGTACTTCTAAGTCGCTCGTCAATTTACGACCTTATACACCGATCCGTCAATACTTGATCATTTTACCGTTCCACACCAACAACAAAAAAAAAAAAAAAAAAAAAAACGCCGTACCCATCATCCACATAATTATATGAGAAATGAAAGATATTAGGATAAATGTCTCCAGAACCCAACACGAATATCTTGAAGATTTGTCCAAACAAGTCCATCTGCGGACTACGGAGATAGAGGATATTTGTGAGCTGAGTAGGTGATTACTGCAGCCATAGAATATATAGTCCCTTGGACATCGTGTAGATCATCAAACATTGTTACAGTTGTAGATAAAGACACTTCGGTAGCTACTAGATCACAAATATTATCTATGGATCTCCATTTATTTTTTCGTTACCCCTAATGTAGCTATGATTGAGACAGTATGTTTTAGCAGGTGCACAGTTAAGGAAGTATCATTCAATGTTAACTACAACTACATGGACGAAGTCTGATCACTGAGACTCTACTGGCCATCAATGAAACAAGTATATGTGACAGAGGGTACCTTATATATGAACACAGACAGTACCGAGACAACAAGAGAATCCAGTTTGTGCCTGAGCCGCGGAAAGGTGGGACCAACTAGGCTTGGCCTCAGTACGTAATCACAGTCCGCTTTTACGACTCGTGTCCTTCGTTTCTGGCCGATCGACGTTCTGACATTCACTCTGACATCGGCCTCTCCAGGCTCACGCGCGAGTCTACAGGCTCTCAGGCGGCGCTGACTCAGGCAGCTCTAAAGACATGCAATTCAGGGGCACCCCTCTCCATCTTCATAAATAGTGGTTTTCCATACAGTTTTGTTTTGCAAATATTTTTTTCATAAACCTTTCTTGTTAGAAAATACAAAGTAAAATATCGAAATGTGAGACTACAACTCCACAGTATTATGAAACGTCAACAAAGTGATTGTTACATAATGAGATCAAAGACAGCATGCTGAAAAAAAAATTAAATTCTCTGCTTCTTCCAAGGATNTATCGAAATGTGAGACTACAACTCCACAGTATTATGAAACGTCAACAAAGTGATTGTTACATNNCAAAATTATAGGAACACAACTATAGCTGAATAGTTTATAATCTCTAATGATTCATTTAAAATTTGTATCAAAAGCATTATCAGCTGACTCTGAAGGCAATATTCAATATGGAAAAGCACAAAAAGTTTTTGAACAAACCTCTCTTTGGCTTGAAATGTAAAGGTGTTTTGTTTTTTTCAATACAGTACCCGGCTATCAGTACATTCAGTACTTTGATTGATTTAGTTGTGACCTTAGCGAACCTGGTCAGTAGACACCAGATTTTGTCTAATCTATACACTATACCTGGTCAGTAGACGTCTGAGCTTGTCTAATGGCTTGCTGGAAGAAATCTGCTGTTATTGCACCCGGTAAAATATTCTGCAATGGCTGCAACAAACAAATTATTTCAAGTTAGTTTATTTCTTTATCTATAATAAAAACTAAAGAATAGTCCTTCTTTTGGAATGATGGTCATTCTAAAATTCAACACAAAAGGCCCATAGGCCACAATGCTTACCTTGCTCTTACAGGAAAAAAACACAAGTTTTAGCAACTTGAAGTATCTAAGAAATTAATCTTATGTTTTTTCAGGTGATTAAGGTATCCACCAAACATTGGAATGGAAAACGTACCAGGGAAAATAACTATCATGAGAAAATTTGTTGAAATTTTACGATTTTATTTTTTACAATCAGACAAAACTTGTAAAAATAGGTAAAAATTAGCAGCACGTGAAAATTACCCATTATACAGTATTTAACTATAAGGAGAACTTATTTATTCACATGACTTAAATTTCATTATTTTATATTGATTTATAAAAGTCNGAAAATTACCCATTATACGGTATTTAACAATAAGGAGAACGTATTTATTCACAAGACTTAACTTTCATTATTTTATATTGATTTATAAAAGTCTCTATATTTAAATGTTTATTTGTGAAAAGTTTATTTTTGAAAATTTCCATTCTTTACATAACCCCATCTATTTATTTGTTAATTTTAAGTGTGCAGATTTGAACTTACTTGACTAGTGGCTCCCCCTTGTGTTACTCCTGTGGCTGACGCTAAAGCTGCAGCCAGTTGTGAAGCTGTGATTCCACCAGACTACAAAAAATAAATGTCATATAAAAAAAAAATACAACTCGTTAATCAATCCAGACTTCATCAAGAGGGGTTTCCCGAATACTTATAGCAAATACATACACTTGGACCAGGTCTATTAGCTATTGAGTCCTCTTCATCATCAGACATTTGATCTAAGTAGAAGGAACCTGAAAACAAAGTGTTATAAGTCAGTATCAAATAATCAATATCAATTACAATAGGAGCCAATTCTTTAATGTATCGATATGTTTTCTTGTTAATTAAGTTATTTAGAATTACGTAGATTTTCCTCTCCAGTATGATGCTTGGGGTGCGAAATGCTATAAATAGATTTACCTGTCGTAATTCTATCCGAGTCTCTACTAGAGCCCTCCTCAGCCACCATTTGACATACAGTCATTGCAGCATATCCAAAGGATGGGTGTTTGTCTACCACTCTGCCAAAAAAAAAAAAATTCTTAAATTTCCTATCTCTGAGAGACATACAGGAAACAAACTGAGATTGCCCTACACTATATGTAAATAATGATATCTTACTGTTTTATGTTTTCTGGGTGAGCAAGTATTGTCAGGAGTTCTTGATCTTGCAACATGGCTGCAACATAGAAATATATTTAATATACAGATCACTATTGGTGGTTCTACATAAATCTACATCATTCCCAAAAATGGTGGGAGAGAGGTAGGCAAGTGAATTTGGCCCAGTAAATTTTCAGACAATTACAGGTCAACGCCTTATAAAATAGTTGTTGGTTTCATATTAACAAAAGTATCTTGCTGATCAATTTTTCACGTGTCCTAATCTCTAATCCAATTATTATAAGAATTGTGAGTGCTATATTCACTTTTGTAACTCAACATAATGACGTCCACGATTTTTGCTGACCATTAGAATACCTCAATAAGATAGTTGTAAACATCAAAAATGAAAAAATAAATTTGGAATTTCAGCTCAAATGCATGCCCATTAAAAAATCACTTAAAGCTTTTACATACAGTGGGTGGGTGGGGGGGGGGGGCAAATATAGATATTGGCTTTGGTGCTAATGTTAACAAAGTAACAGTCTACAAAGTTTTAATACTTTAGTACCCGTGTGAATAAACTCAAATAAACAAATTTTTGGCACGTATAATCCTCAGCCTTACAGTCATGTCAGGATATACATCGCTTGATACCATAACACTGCATATCAACAGGGCTAAATATAGAACTATGCTATTTTTGCTTCATTCTTTTAAAACCAAGATTCTCTCTCTCTCTCATATGTTTAAAAGAAACACTTCTATGTTTGACTATATTAATGTTTATATTCATTCACATTATTTTGTGTGTGTTGATAGCCCTGAGGAAAATATTGCTTATGCTACATTAGCAAAGAAAGAAAAAAGTTCATTGTATCCCTCTTGATTGTTTTTCTGTTGCTGTTTACTTACATATAGCTACAGGGTCACCCTCTAGCCCTGGTGTGGCAGAGATCAAACGCTCCAATGCTTCTGGGCTGTTTAAGATTTTTTCAATCTGAAATCACAATCAATAAGAGACCCATGGGTCACATCGCTCACATTTAACCTGATGTTGTTTAGCTATTGTAATTTTTATACAATATTATTTTCAATCTTTATTCCCATTGTTCACCCCTTATTGTGGCCCAAACCTTAGCCCAAAACGGTGACAACATAACTGAACTTGAATTCACACCACATAGGGATGTATACTAATATATCTTAAAGAGAGACTTTTCAATACATTTTCTTTACTTTAATTGTAATTGGCTCTTGAAGTGGTTCTGGAGAAGAACATGAAAATGTGAAAAGTTAACAACAACGACAACAGACATGTTCACATTACGGAACAAATTTTGATCAGAAAAGCTCACTTGTCAGCCTTTGACTCAGGTGAGCTAAAAACCTAACTAAGAAAGCAACCCCAAAATCTCAATGATTTTATTATATTATGAATATATACAGCCTGGATATTATGTCTACAATAATATGATGTTAGCAAATAACAAGCATGTAAGTCAGATGGCACTGTATATTGTTTCTGTCATTTCTCATGTTACCAGAAAACTGGCAAGTAGGCCCCACGTGGGTGCTTGATAGATGGGGAGACAGAACAAAATCTTTTTGGACAAAAGGGAACTTGCATTGACAGGGTCTCCCTCTGCCACATCTT
>CAJDSM010004320.1:3899-18746 GCA_903981925.1 Ostrea lurida
TCAGGTGAGCGATGTGGCCCATGGGCCTCGTATTTTCCATTCCATTAACTTAATTATCAATCCCAAAACTACATGTAAATGTACATAAAATTATTTCATCATCATATCAATGGTGCAGCTTTCAACATGTTCAAAGTTATATAATTACATGTGTGCTATCAATACGTCCAGTTTTACAAAAACTCATTAAATAACATGCCTTTCCTATAGAAGAAATATGTTTTAAATAATGCAGATTTGAAAACAATCAGAATGAGAACAAAAGGCTTTAAATTTAATTGATTTACTTGATTTAAATTTGTAGAAAGGCTATGTAATATGTATGGTATTTATGACTTTTAACTTTAGAAATAATAGAGAGTTTCAATGTGGCATAATATTTGTGCAGATTATAGATACACGTATATGTGCAATTACGCTATTGAGTTAATAAGATCTTCAATGCCATACTCATCGACAANCATAATATTTGTGCAGATTATAGATACACGTGTATGTGCAATTACGCTACTGAGTTAATAAGATTTTCAATGTCATACTCATCGACACTCTCCCTCAAAAGGGCGGATTGCAAATTCACATAGGCAACACAAAATTCAAATATTTTGATAGATTGATATCTAAACTGTGATGGAATATGAATTTCAAATAAAATTTTTGTATTGTTTGCTTATCCAACAGAGTACATGTATTCTGTTTCTGAAAAGTTTGTAGCAAAGTTGTGCATGCTCTTTTATTTGCAAGAAAGTGTTGGACAAAAGCGGCATGCCATTTGTAAGTTTATCTTGAATATACTTAGTAAAATCCTTTTAATGTCAGGACCATAGCACCAGCTTGAACTTCTCTATTGCCACAATTGCCAAGTCCGTGTTGAATCCAGCATACACTTTGGAACCAAACACAAGAGCTGCATTAGCACAACGCATATTAAAGTCTTTTCTAAATGGCGACCCTTGTAATTACTGTACGGCATGGACTGGCCGTTTATGTCCATTTGGACATAGTGCCTCTTCTGTTGTGTCCATTACAATATTTCATAGTAAATGCAAGTTCTTCAAATGACTGTGGCATGGATCCTCAATTGGCATTTCAGTGGACTGGACACTCCTACAGTTTTCATCATCCACTCAAACAAAATTTTGTAAATATGTGAAAAGTACCTACAGAATAGATGTCTGTAAGAATATTTGTACTCCTCAACAATTGTATTTATCACAGAATGATTTTTACAATCAATTCATTCTTATTAAGGCCATGAGACGTTCTTACATGATTAAACATTAAAAAGTATACGAATTCTCTCGAAACATAAAGCAGTTTATATACGGGCGAGTAGTATCAACCCCCCACCCCACCCCCACACACACACTTAAGAGTTTAAAGGATATTTTTCTACAATATATTGATACAATAAATATTAGATTACCAACTCAGTTTCGGGGGACTTCGCCCCCTGGACCCACTACCAAGGCCAGTCCTAGATTCCCTAGGGGTCGAAAGTGACCCAAATACCCAGTGAAAATGCTTATACCTCTTAGTTCCTGGGTAGTTCTAGAGCAACTCCAAGATCCTTTGCATTAGCCTTTTGCACCCCCAAATGGAAATACCTGGCTACGGCCTAAAAAAACCTAAAAACAACCATTTTTTAAAGGAAACTAAAAACACCCCTTTTTTAAGTTTAAGTGCTTCGTCCATTGGCATCTGCCCTGAATACGCTGTTCCTGGCCTTTGGCGCCACGGCCTATAACCCCTTGTCTCTAAAGGCACGGGCATTTGGTACATTTCGTAATAAGAACAAGCCCTCCTTTAAAAAAATCCTGGATCCGCCCCTGAGATGATCAATGCCTCGTCATTAAATTTTTCATTGAACCAGCGGTTTGTAATAGGAATGGAAATCATGGACCAACCAAATCGGATCGGATATTAAAAAGATTAATGTAAGTGCACATGTGTCATTCGTGTCGTGTCTGACACATTTGGAAGCTAAGAATAACAAAGTGGTGTAAAACATCTGAAGCTGTTGGCATCCTCAGGGCCGTAACCAGGAACTTCCATTGGGGGGGGGTGCACATTGCCAAGGCAAGGGGTCTTAGGGCCCATTGAGCCTCCCAACTAGTGTAGGGCTAGCCCTTGTAGGGAGTCCAGGGGGCGAAGCCCCCCGGAAGCTGAGAGATTTAAGCATTTTCATGGGGTCTGGAGGCCCATAGTGGGTCCAGAACGGGCATTAGTAGGGGGTCCAGGAGGCGAAGCCCCCGGAAGCTGAGAGGTTTTGGCATTTTCATTTTGAAATGGGGGGTGCACATGCACCCCCTCCCCCTGATTATGGCCTTGATCCTGTTATGTACTGGTGAAAATAAACAAAGAAAAAAGTCGAAATACATGTATCAATAACAGTATAAAAACAATTTTAGGTAATTTGAATTTCACAAAATCCGTAAAAATTGCATGATCTACATAAAAGGCTACAATTTTCCTTAACAGTCATAAAGGCCCTGAATTCAAAAATATTGAAACGTGTTCGAGTGTTTTCGTACATGAACTATTTTCTTATCGAATGGGAGGCATAACAACAAAGACAAAATAGGATAATTCATTGTTGAAATCGCTACATACATCAATTATATTGTTTTCGATTGGGGGTATAACAAAAAGGATATAAATATAGGATAAAAGCTGAAGTAGTAATTGGTTCTGTATATCTCACCTATCTACAATGTCAGTGCATTGATTTCATATTCCTTGTCTAGATAACTTCATGGATTCTAAATCACGTCTGAAGGTTCCGAGACAAGATAAGGGACACTACATGTTTTACGAGGCCACTTGTTGCTTATCGATCCTCGTCACGACCATACAACTGTTACCCTCGCAATATACCTTTCTACTATATTATGTTTGAAAAGTTACACCCTTTATTTCCTACCATTAATGATAAAAGTTTGTATCTCCTAAATGTTTATGTAATCAGTGTTTGGTATAATTGCATTTCTATTCTGACGAGTTGTAGTAAAATGTCGGAGGCAATCACACATCCGGTCTCCTTTCTGTCAATCCCGAACCCGACATCCTGGAGGCGGATTCTGTACATTCCAAGAGTGACGGTAAGCCATTGATCGAGGTTATTTACATGCAAATGTTTTAACAGAACCATCACAAGTAACGCAAATTAAGGCTTGAGATCAGACAAGATAACCTCATATCATTCAATAAATCTTTATGTTACGTTTAACATTGGGAACTCTAGACTTTGGAACATTTTTTATCGTGTATAACGTAATTGATGTGACATGTACAAAAAAGCAGACACATACTAATGTAATAAAATTAATTTGCGGAATACGATAGAACACCCTGCAATATGTCGTGTTATAAAGGGATGATGATCTTGTATAAATCGAACTATGACAGTAAAAAGTTACTAAGTTGTGAATGTGTTTATGTTATTGATGACTTTTTATCTTGTATTCAGGAGGCGACGCTGCTGCCACCTGGTAACTAGTTCTTGCCATGGTGAGCACGATTGATTGATTGCATAATTACTGTTTAACGTCCAGCTTGAGATTGTTTCACTCATATGGAGACGTCACCATTGTCGGTAAAGGGCTGCAAAATTTAGGCCTATGTTCGGCACTCATAGTTTTTGAGCAGGATAGAGGGATCTTCATCATGCCACTGTGAGCATGTGACACAATGACACGGGGCCTCGGTTTTTGCGGTATCATCTAACTCGAATAATTCAAGCCCTCCCGTCTCCGGTTCTCTCCGTTATTGTAGCGATCGATAGGGAGCAGAATATAACAACTGGATTGTTCGGGTTACGTATCATCCGAAGGACCGCCCCATGTAGTCTCCTCTTACGACACGCAACGGGTACTGAGGACCTATTCTAACATGAATCTACAGGGGGCGTGGTGAGCACAAGCATCTGTATTAATTAATATATATGAAATACACCATCACAATATCATTAATTCTGTCGCAAGTAATGCGTATATCACGAAACAAAAAGACCCGACATAAAACACGCACTATGTTTTTAAAATGTTATTGTATATATCTATATATCATGAACTAATTATAATGCAGCATGACATATTGGAGGAGAGGTGAAGATAGCAGACAATGATCAATTTCATTGATCCCAGAATGAATTCAGAATTAAGGGTAGGGCCAACACGGGCCCCTGAACATACCAGATCACGTGCTAGGGGAAGTAAACAATATGACAAATGCATGTACATATAGATGTACGATTTGTATATGCCGTTCAATACATAGCTTGGCGGTAATCCATTGATTTTTTTTTTGATTTCCATTAAGATAAGCAATATTTTGCTCTGTGTATGATCAATTTTTGAATCTAGGCAGTCTACTTGGAAACAGGGGTTTCAACAGTCACGTTTAAAGGCAGCATTTGGTAAATTCTATGGTCGTTATAACGATTTAGTTTGCCAGTATGACCTACCACTAGGTCAATTGCTGTCAGATGTGTTTCATAGAAATTGTTTAGTCGTTTTTCATACACTGATTTGACTACAGATCGCTCCGTTTACCTGATCAAGACTATGGACTCACGGCGGTGTGACCGGTCAACAGGGGATGCTTACTCCTCCTAGGCACCTGATCCCACCTCTGGTGTGCCCAGGGGTTCGTTTTAGCCCATCTCTTGTTCTTGTATTCTATTTGGAACTTACGAGATTGATCACTGTTGGTTATCTTTGCCTTTACATTATGCCCATAGGTATTTTGCTGTGATTGATTCAGGAATTTCTATCACATAAGAAGTTTATCCCAGGGGATCTGGCAGCCAGAAAAATTCGATAATGGGTAGTTGCAGTTTGAAAATCTCGGATTTAGTTGGAACATGTGATATTTATAAAATTAATACATATTGATACAAGTTAATGTATATATCAACACTTCATCGCGTAAACCGTCTTTAAATGGATGGTCACTAAGTCTCTATTTGATCAAACTAATGTAAAGAAGTCCGACATGTAAATCTCTATATTTCACAGCGAGTTCTGATTAACAATGACAGATATACATATAATGATCTGTTCATGTATAAATATGTATGGCATTAATTCATTTTAATTGACGGATATGAACATTCTACAGCAATGTAATATGTCCGTAAGTGTTCCCAGAAATGCATGTATATACCAATAAAATATGATCTGATTTTGTATGGATACCAAATAATGGTGTTACATGTTTGCTGTTTTACGTCACTTACGAATCTTTTTTGTACATATAGAAAAGATACCATCATGTAGATTTGATTATAATTATAGATATCTAAAGCTAATTGTAATATTGTAGGTAGCTAATAATTATATCTGCATGCACAATGTCGACCTCCAATAAAACAGAAAACATGTTGAAAGCATATATAACTTGCTTGTTTGTGTATGACAGGAGTATCACACGAACTCGTCGAGTTGAATATTATACAGAGAACATTAAACTGATTGTGATATGAGTCAAGTTTTAAAGGGGTACTCTTAAATTGATCTTTAAGACTTGTATTATTTCAATGAAACAATGAAGAAAAAGATCAGTGATCAATCTCATAACTCCTATACGGAACACAAAATTAAGAGCCGGGTAAACAGGGACCCCTGGACATACCAGAAATGAAGCGCCGATGAGGAGCAAGCACCCCCTGCTGACAAACTACACCCGCCATAGCCTGGTTCCCTGTCCCATGCTTTTAGTCAAGGAGCAAGGGGACCAGGCTACACCCGCCGAGATCCCTACACCGCGACCAGGTAAACGGACCAAACTGTAGCCATAACCAGCATGCAAGGAATGGTCCAACAACCAGCACTCAACACGGCACCCAGCACTAATATAACCACAGGTTGTTTGTAGCAAACCACGTCGTATTGTATTGTTTATTACCAAGAACTATACAGTTCATAGGTATAACGTTTTTACATAGTGTAAATAAACAGACATATAAACATAGTTATTCGTAACATAAATAAATACATACAATGTAATGTAGGTAAGGTAAATGGACATGATTCATATGTAGCTGTTTCTTTACAAAATATCATTATAGCTTGGACATAATATAGTGAATATAAAACATAATTCCGGTATGTTGGTAAATTTGAGGATAACCTCAGCTTTATATACGTAATAACGACACTAGAACTTGCAAAATAATGACTTTGAAAGAGACTGCTGAAACCTCAGTAAAATCAACGTATTTGTCAGTCGTCAGTCTCGATTTTGAAAAGCTTTGAAGAAAATAGGGTTGCATGAAAAATCTCCGACGAACCTGCGTTGAGGTGATTTGAACGTTCTTTCTATGCGTGATAAACAAATGATATTCACGTGTCTAAATTCTATGCTATTTTGTTTTTTCTAATTTTCTACATCCAATCAGTCGGTGATTAATTCCGACAAGGGTTTTCATTCAATGAGCAAACAAAGCACTTTTTTAAGATAATAGATAATCTCCCAAACATAAACTGTATCGAACAGATGCCTTCATTGATCGGAGCGAGCGTTCACACTAACGAACTTCAATCTGTATCCTTTGAAGACCCTCACTAATGAGACTAGACCGCTGAGTGTCCGCACTATCAATTTGTACTACAAATGCATCAATCTTAGAAAATTATAACCGTGTCCTCTTGTGAATGCAAATCTGATTTGATATGAAATTTGGTTAGGCAGTTATAGTAAATTGTATGCCTTTCAAGAGTAACACTATTAAAGCCTTTTTGTCATTCATGATAAATGAAACACTCATATCCAAACACATGTATATTATGGCATTTGTATACAGGCGATATGGTGGTATACTAAAGGTCTAAATTAAAACATCGTCGTGTGCGAAAATTTTATACCAATCCATTCATAGATGAATCAAATGTAGTTTTGCGTAATATGAGGTGATGATTTAAATTTGATTTCGAAATACAAGTAGTTCGTTCATTACCTACAACATTAGGCGTACATGTAGGGGGGGGGGGGCAAATTTCTAAATAATGCTGATAAGAAAAAGAAATTAAGGGAAAAGCTAATACAACTTCAAAGGGGGGGGGGCAAACTTATCTAGTAATCACTAAATGTGGGAAGGGGCAAACTTCTAAAATTATATGTGACTATATGCAGAAAAAAAAAGTGTTACTTGACAAAACAGTGTGTGTGGTGTGGTTGGTGGGCAAAAAACATCTCTCTCTCTCTCTCTCTCTCTCTCTCTCTCTCTCTCTCTCTCTCTCTCTCTCTCTCCTCTCTCTCTCTCTTCTCTCTTCTCTGCTCTCTCTCTCTCTCCGCGAATTGAATCCTTGATATAAATTCATTCTATTACAGTATAAAAAGATTAACTTATTAGGAATACGAGATTATTTAATTCAGTAAAAGTATAAACTTGCGATGGTGGTCAATAACCTGCATAGGGATCATTTTGACTAGACAAAACAATTACCCAGCGACAAAGGTACAAGTTCGTCCAAGAATTTACAAAATGCTGGTATATTGCATCCTATTCATAACCGTTCTCCCAAACAAAAAAGATAACCAATTATACATTTCCATACTTTTTGTCGGACATAAAATAGAAAAAAGTGTCAATTAAACGGTGAGTAATTGTAAGGGCGAGGAGTGAATACGAAACTATGGAGCCTTTCCGTATAAATCAACTGAGGGAACGACAACATGATGCTTTCGTGGAAAATGTATCGAAATAAACTTCCAAAAAACAATGGGACTGAATTCCTAAATACTTACGCCTTGGCATACGCAGAACTTAATCCTTACCCGTGGTAGGATTTACAAAGTCTTATCTATGTCATGATAGGCTAATTCTCTAATGATGCGGATATTAAATACATACATACATACAAGCAAACATCTTTCTCTCTCTCTCTCTCTCTATATATATATATATATGCAAAGTAAATGCAAAGTGTACTTTACAGATTGATGGAAATAAATAAAACTTCAAACTGCTGAAGTTCTCTGTTTTTTACACGTTGACACGACGAAGAGAATTGGAAGTGAGTACCCGTGTAACGTATGTTCAAGCTAAGTTCTGCACCCAACAGTCTTGTTTTTGTCGGGCTGTTATTCTAAGCGACCATGTGATTTGGTTTATCAGTTTCAGAAAATTGTTTACTCATTGAAAATTTTTGACTCTCTGAATGTTTTCTGTGACAGAATAACAAGATGGTGTGAATATTAAAGACCACGGAACACTCCAAAACATGCATATCTTGTCAGTTTGTTCATTCGATTTGACAAATTGTTACTTTCTAAGAAAAAAGGCTCTTAGAGGGGAATGTCAGTCAGATGCGAGTCTGAAAGATGAAGCAAACATTAAGTCATCGAGTTCTATGGTTATGCATTTATTGTGTATGCTTTTGAAAAACAAGTTGAAATCGCGTGACGATCGGGGTAGAGGATAATCTAGTGAATTTCTCAAAGAGCAGTGATATCTATAAAATTTAAGGAAGTGATCGAATTGCGTAATATTTTGCTCATTAAAACTGGAAGTTAGTAGATATTGGGTATTTTTATGCGAAGTATGAAACATACATGATAACCCCTCTCCATCTCTTACTTCTTTTTTATGAATATGCATGGTATTCGAATCAAATCATTCAGGGCATTGTCATGCAATACATCATTGACGTCATGCGGCCGTTACCATAGGAATAATCTTGGTACAGAAGCAAAATGATATCCAAAAATCCATCTGTTTACAAATTATCCATGTTCCTTCAATGGTCTCCAAGACGTCCAGCACTTGCAAATCATCGATGTTAACTTATAATGAGTCCACAAAACTTGCATGCATCTCTTACAGTCAAGGAAATCAAATGACACCTTGTTTCTTAAAGTAGTGAAACAATTTTGAACACATGAAATTGTAGAATATGTAAAGAAAGTTGCATTCTTATATGCAACACACTTTCTTTTTCTTTATTATTATTTTACGTTTAAATGTTTTAGTATTGAAATACAATTGCTGGGTATATTGTTCATGTCTCTCCAGTTCAATAGATACCAAAGAGAAATATTTTTGCGCATGATCAATTTTTGGGCACCAACAAATGAAGATCCTTTTTAAAAGTCTCGATTTTAAAAGTCCGCATTTTTTAAAATTCTTATGGTTGTTGATAATGATCTAATTTACAATAATACAACCTGTTCATGAATTTCGAATCAAGATGACCTGCTTTATACTAATTAGTTGTAAGAAGATAGTTATTTACATAGTTAAATGTTTGATAACGCCACATGAAAATATTATGGGGCTCAGTCGGCTGTGACCGGTCGATGGGGATGGCTTACTCTTTCTTAGACACCTGATTCGCCTTTCACAGGGGTTATGTTTGCATAAATACTCTTAAAATTTTTCGAATTCTTTACTTCTTTGCTTCGTTATTTTCATGGCATAGAGTAATATGAAATCAAAGTACATGTAAAATACTAGGAGATGTCAATTACTTCGGATAAGCTTAGTCGAGTACTCGGAGGCTTTATTCGAGCGATAGTCTAGTACTCGGTAAAAAAAAAAACAAAAACAAAGGGGGGGCCTGATGGACAGGGTAAGTATAAGAAGTGTTTCAAAGTATCAGTCACACATTACATGTTCTCGGGCATACGATAGCGAAGGTTCACTGGTATGAAAGCTGTTTTATCTGAGCTCTACTTCTACCAATCTAATACAATTATCGTAATCTCATGTTAAACTACGGATCACGTATATATATAACTTTTGATATACGTCCATCCTCTATTATCATTCCACTTTTCATATTGTTCGGTAACATTCTTTTGTTTTTAGTTGTAATTCCGTGATGTAATTTTGCTGGACGGGCCGTTAAGGCTGACACCAATGAAACAATTAAATTACAATCTGGATGGTCGTTTGAATTTGTTCAGTTAAATCAGAAACATATTTTGTTTTGTAATGAAAAAGTCTCTGGCTTGAAAATAATTATACACGGGGTTTCAGCTTGATCACGACAGACAGGTCTGGGTATTGTGTTAGCAAGAAAAGTACCTCAATAATTAATATAAGAAGTACAGAAATGCATTCCGCCATCTTTTTGTTCATCTTATTTCATTATTTCCGTGAACATTAACACGGGGCACGTTTTTCTTTTTCTGAGAAACATCTTGTAGTGCGCCGTGCAGTTTTGTTTTCATGAAAAATTAACAGTCCGAGAGGTGTATACGTTATACACGAGGGGCGCTTTACGCAATAGATCCATAGATTAGCCCCTAGGTCCACTGGATCATTGACTTTTCATTATACGATGTATTAAATAAACTAATTTAGTAGTTGCCAAGTCTATTTCTGAGTTTCTCAGAACTATCAGGTAATTTTTTGTTCGACACTGTTCGGTCTCCTGAGAGAAATTTAATGGTGATTCTGGACTAATATGGCCTTTAAATATGTGTTTGTTTGTCCCTTCGCAGAGTGATATCAAATCCATATAATGTATATTTCACCCGGTTTTCCATTCAATGAGATTGTTAAAGTATGCCCATGCAGTTGGATTTCAGAGATATGACAGATTCAATTCATAATTCATATATTAATATATATTTTCATCGGTTTCCATCATCGATATCTTTAAAGTGTGCCCATACAGTGAATTTCAGATGCATATTTACTGACCAACATCCAAACTCAAATGATAATTGAACATGAACGAATTACAACTTAATTTAGAATTTACCTGATTTTTACTCACCAAAAAGCGCCGAATAGTGTCAATCTTTATAATCTACTGAAAAAGGCTATTTTTAACGAGTACTCGAGTATGGAAATTTTAGTCGATTGATCGGTTACGACCGGCGATAGTTCGAGTACTCGAGTACTCGGTTTGGAACATTCCCTAGTAATACACATGTATACAATCATACAACCACGGTTCCTTATTTTGAACTAATTTGCGATCGAACTCACTTTAGTAGTTGCAGGATATGACGTCAAAAATTTGAAACCACTTACCATGGTTTATAGTCTAGTTCCAACATGGCCGAACGGAAGTAAGTCAGTTCCGGAGAATTGTGCCCATTTCATTTTTTTGCAAATAGCGTTACTTTCCCCTCCCCGATATTCAATTGCATGGCTTCGGAAAGTAATTTTTCTGTGATTTTGGATATTCCAATGGTAAACACTTTTAATGCAATTATCTCGCAAACATATTTATTCTTTCTGTGTAAAATAGGCTCGATATTCCTTCTGGGCTTGACTTGCCTATATGATATAATTAAAGGGGGCCCCGTTTGGGAAATAAGTCCTGAAATAGGATTAAAAATTTTTTCAGTGCCAAAAAGGAGGGTGGGGTATTGCAAAATCACCCAAATTTACTATGTATTTCAACAGAGTCGAAAAAACCTTCCATGTATTGTTTTTGCACTAGAGGCAAACATTGACACCAAAGGCATTTCTGCGCACGGAAATGTGCACTTTAACTTATCTTTACTGTCCGTGATCTACTTTGGTTAATGATTTGAAAACTCAGTTTCGTAGAAATAAAAAGCATGGGCTTAGGAGCCGGGGGATGGGGACAAATTCCCTCCCCCTTTGTGGAAAAGTCGGAGAACAAAACTATTGTTTCGGAGTGGAACAATTGTCCTCCCCCTTTTAAAGGCGGGGGAGCAAAACTTAGTTTGTTTTTCGGATGGGAACAATTGCCCTCCCCCTTTGAAGGTCGGGAACAAAACTATCTGTTTTTCGGATGGGAACAATTGCACCTCCCCCTTTTGAAAATCGGGGGAGCAAAAACTTGTTTTCGGAGTAGGACATTCTGCCTCCCCCCTTATGAAAGTCGGGGGAGCAAACTATGTTTTTCAGCCCCCCCCCCCTCACTTTATTTTCAATAGTTTTTTTTCAGTTAACAAACATCCATTTTATGGGACTTACAGAATGTAGTTACGCTAACATATTCGTAAAGCTATATGAAATTAGTCTAGTAGTAGAGAACGTTGTCTTAGTGCTTTTTCTTTGGTCACTTTAGAAGTCCCACCCACCACACCTTTCGGCTATGTAGCATATTTTTTTTCTGTTCATCTCAGAATTTTACGTTTAAAATCTTAAAACCACACAATTCTTTTTCCGTTAGTATAGTAAGAAATGAATCTCTATTTTTTTTCGGCGGGATGCAGGTATCACCAGAATTTTAGACGGTTTTTTAAAAAACTCATCAATGCTGCGAGAAGGTACGCCAAACTTGATGAAAAGTTTTTACCGTCTAAAACTCGTTGGTGTGTGTAACCTGCATATCACCGAAAAAATATAAGATTTTTTCTTATTCATTTAATTTTATATTACACAACAAATACCAATGTCTATTAGACATTACTTTTTTGTTCAGGTACGTGATCGAAAATCGACGTGCATTCTTAAAAGGTGTTTTAACCATGGAATTCGGGCTAGAGTGATCACGCGCGTTTGAAATAAATTAAGATGATAATCATTATGAAACGACGTTTCGCAACATATGTTCGGTGATCTGTCCGTTTAAATGAGACAATGTACAGGAAATAACACGACTTATTCGGCCAAGTTCATTTCCAATTACTTATGTTAATATTGGTTTTGAAATTAACCGCAGTGTTCACTAAGAGAATGGAAAATAAGATCGTTGTTGCGCATGACTTACCGACTTTCTTAGAAGACCAAGGAAAAAAATAGGTTTTGAAAAGTTGATATGAATGATTGAATAAGATTTCGAAGCCAACTAGTGAGCGACCAAATGGACTATGTTATAAAATCATGTATCAAAACTTAAATTATTGCTGTTTAATAATTAACAGAATATTGTAACACATGAGAGACAGAACAGGTGTGGAGGATGTGTAGTGGGTGTACGTGCGTGGCTTTAGGGTTGTTGATATAGCAGAACGTAGTTATGTACGTTGGCCTAATGTGTGTATCGTGATGTCATAGTCGGGAAGACATAATGATGGATGTAGTGTTTAGTGGTTCTTTGATTCGGACAGAATCAATAGGCGACATGGTCGTGCATTATGAATGAAAATGAATACAAAAATACATGAACAGAGCTATTAGGAAAATTAAAAAACGAGCTGACAATATATACAGATAATATGTTATAGGGATTCCCACCTATTCCTAAATCCAAATGACTATTGGAAAAAACTTAAAGGTATGGGGCTCGGCAAGGTGCTTGTTTGGCCGTATGACTTGGCTGTGTTCTGATGACTTTACAGTTCTGTCCTTATACCGGACATGTACCTATTAGCTCATTACCCGGACACGGATCTTACAAACTCTGGATACTACGAACTATCTGCGCAGACCCAGTATACTAACCACCGTTATATATACTAATATAAAATAATACACAGCCGTATATTATATTGCGTGTACTTTTTAATCGATCGGAGACCACAGATGAACTACGAGCAAAATCTCAGCAAGATTATGCCCTATTCATACTGTGAAAAACACCCGAACTACCCTCGGGAGCATGTTTCCTACTATGTCCTACGAAAAGTACCAGAAGTTGACGTAAACTTATATGTCAGATCTATCTGATAAATGACAACATCGCCGAAACCCGATTGTTCTTCAAGTTTGTCACACTTACCCACACGCCTTCTATGCCGTCATGTGTTCCTCACATGACAATTGAAATTATACAAATTATATTAATCGTTTATTCAAAATACATGTAATACCGGTAAAAAAGAGTGAGGACAACATGAAAATGACAGATGAATAATGATTTCTTCGATCTCCCTGGGATTGAAGTATGGAAAAGCACTATAATCTATAATAAAGAAAATGTGACATAAAACTTCATTTACTTATGCAAACTATTCTAAGAACATAAGATAACTGATCTTGTAGATTACTAACAGGCATAGCCTATCAATACGACAAGAACATCTATATAAAGGTCACGTGTATTAAAGGGTAATATACATTGAGAATTCAAAAATTTCGTTATTTTTTTATATAATGCAAAAAGAAAAGATGCTTTTAAAGAAGTCATGTTCATTCCAAGGTTTAATTGATGTCAAACGCGGAAAGAAAGGCATTTTTCAAGGGAATATAGCTTTTCAAAAGTTATGAAGAATATAAATAACAAATGAAAAAATGGCATAATTTAAAAATCAGGACAAGATTTAAAGCGCGCCATATTAACTGATATGCTCAGTCATAATAAAGGCTGTCAAATAGGAAAAATGGACACCTATGAATATATGTTAAGATGAAAGCGACCTGAATTACACCCTGAAGACCCGCCTTACGAACCATAAAATTATCGTATAATAGGGAATTTAAACAGATATTGAATTATGGATGGCTAGTATTGTAATGCTGCCATATTAGAATTAATTTTTACAACAAACACTGTTTTGGCATAGAAAAGGGAGGTTCGAAGTTTTCCCCAGAGAGTTGAAAATTCAGAGTCAATTATGAATAGATAAGATGTTAATCACATCGGAGAAATTATCGCTGATAATGCTTGATAGACTGACAATATTGTGGTGAAATAATAAATTACCAAAAGTATAAAAATATCTTGAAGAACAGCAATTTCATTTTTTTTTAATCGAATATTCTAACCACGTATTATAAGCATATATGCATGTTTGCACGTTGCTTAAATCAACAAAGTTGATCAGCACCGTTTTGTTTACGAAGACAGTATATAGACTGCGCTTGCCCACTATAGTGTTCAATATCCCCTCAAGGCAATGCTTTTTCTTCAACATCTTATGAGTGAAATAAAAAAAAAAACCAACCTATTTGCTGACTCTGCATGTTCATATCAAATTACACCAAAAATAATTCTAACTCTTATGTTATCAATTAACAGAAAAAGCATGAAA
>CAJDSM010004323.1:0-19701 GCA_903981925.1 Ostrea lurida
ACGATGTGCAAGCCCAATGGTTCTTGAGAAGATCAAAATATTTCATATGAAACTGCCCAATTTTTACATATTTGTGATTATATCCCCTTTAAAGGTCATTCATTTCAATAAATTTATCCCCTTTACACAAGATTGTCAGATTTGTACCAAGTTCGGTTCTGGAGAAGAGAAAGGTTTCCGAAACCATGAAAAATCCACAATGATGACTATGTGTACAAAAACACAACGTTCAAATGGTTGGCTACATCAAACCAACAAATATCTACTGTGACCTTAGTGCATTAGCTCTTGTGTGGCACATTGATCTGTGCACTAGGGCTGTGCGATAATACCGGTATTCCAATATATTGCGATTCATTGATAAAAAATATCGTATCACGATACGTTTTTTCAATACCGGTATATCGGCGATGATGTTCAGGTTAGGAATTTATGGTAAGCTTGAGATAGCTCACATTAATTAAGTGTTACGTTTAATATGGATGAAACATTTCTGTGATTGTTCTAAACACGAAGACATAGTTTTTCTTCTTTCAATAGAGCAATGGAGTTTAGCAACCAAGTCTTGTTTCTTATTTTTCATATATTCTATACAGAAATCAATCTCATAGTCAATGAAATAAGAGAAAAGGTCGTTGATTTCTTACTTTTAAAATATTGCAATACATATCGCAGTACATTTAAAAATAAGGCAATATATCGCGATACGAAAATTTCATCCGATACGCAGCCCTACTGTGTACATTAACATCTTGCGTGTTGTCCTTGGCACTGCATGGCTGCACTTCGACAATTAAGTCATACACTTAGGGCAGCTGGGCCCAAAATAAAATATTGTTTGTTTCCCCAACCCAACCGACTAAAAAACAAGAGGCCCACAGGCCTTAACGCCAACACTTACACAGGGCCCCAGGGCGCTTAAACGTCGACCTGAGTTCATCGCCACACAGGGTGTCTCATATCTTGCAAGTCTCCAATACAGAGTATTTTATATCAATGTATTTAAAATATCTTCAATATGTGCTTGGCATATTGAATTCCTTATTCATTATCACAGAAGATTTATCCTTTCAATCTCACATCGATTGTTCAAGAATTTTTAATGGAAACCTATTGCTCTTTAATGTCCAGTGTAGCTTGCCTTCTGACCTTTGACTAAATTTTCAATAAGACCCTCTTCGTTCTCATGGCGTAGTATATTATTATGAAATGGACTTAGGTAGAAAGGATAATGCTCAGGAAACCCGGAAACATATTGCTACTCTTGGTCCAGTGTACTTGACCTTTGCCCTTTTGACCAAATTCAATAGGAAAACACCTTTCTCCATGGGGTAGACCATCATGCTGATATGGTCGACTCTAGGTGGAAAGGCTAACACTACAAGGGTCTGGATAACAATTCGGCCTCTAGACGGATTGGACAGACACATCTGATGCCTAACACCCCCCCTCCCCAACTTGTTCCCAGGGGATATATGATTCCAAATATGTCATGATGTTTCACATTAATATTATCTCTATATTCAGTCGATTTAGTACCTACAATAATCAAATTGGTGAATATGCTGTCAATTGGAGCTTCTATAAAATCCAAAGAGAAAAACGCACTGTGTCTTATTAATCATATATGATACGTGAATTTGAATTTATTCACTACAAAATTAATAAAAACGACAAGTATCATAAACGACGCAATTTGATATACACGCCGTTGACAACGACTAACTCCCCGGAAAATCTCTCTCCCGCTCGCTCTCGATCAAGTCAAAGAATGATCGAAGCCCGTCTATGCCATTTTAAATCACGAAGCGCGACGGAGGTAAATATCACCGCGAAGATTGGTTACAGAGGATTATTACCCGTGTGATATTTGAATTATCGCCCATTCAGACACCTGTCTGAGCTTCATTTTCACTATTCGCACTCTAGTTTTGCTTTTGTCTACTTTCCTCAAACGAATCCGTGTGTGACGGTTGTAAAGAGAAGAGTTTATTTTTGAAGAATTGTGTCATTAGTAATTTTGGGCAGTTATATTTTTGCCCCACACCCAGGCTCCCTAAGGTCCGCCAACATGCCTTGCCAGAGGATCCTTGTGTACGAATAGTGTTAACAGCGAATTTACTGTAATGGGGTGCCCGCCTTGTCCCGCTCTCCCATATCGAGAATGTAGCTTCACGCCAAATAATTTTCGGGAGGTCTCTTGAATCACAGCAGAGATTAGTGGCTTTTGAGTGGACTGAATTTGAGTTTTATCAATAAAGAGGGAGAGATTTCTTTAGAAAGTAATGTCCTCCCTGTTGCTTATCAAATTAAAATATGGTCCTTGAGTGGTGCCGGGTAACACATATTCCGCATTAAGGCCTTCAAATTGTATGCAGCCCTTTCACCGGCATTGAGTTTGAACTCCGTACTTCATATTGAATATTAGCGCAATGAAATATTTTGATGTTCATCCCCATATAATTCAACATTATTCAAATCCAGATTCGAAATACCGGTACATACAAACTTGATCTTGATTTCCGGTATTCATTGGCCAAAAAATACCAATTGATGATTTATTTTCCCACAATACACCGTACACCTAATCAAACGGCTTGCGCGTGTGTTAGGTATACGCGTACATGTCTCTGGTAAGGGAATGTGAAATATATTTTTAGTTTTTGAGGGGTAAATATGTTTTTTTTTGTCGCGCTAAATTGTGTGTTTTAAGAAATTAGAGAAAAATAAGGAACACTCAGCATTCCCATATTCATTTAGGCCAACAACCAAATAGGTGTCTTATCGGGCACATTTATTCTCAAAGTTTTCCAACATGTCCTCTTTATAACTTAAATTTAAAATCTCAATATAGACATATTTATTCAATCCAGTGAGTGACACGATTAACAAAATTTATAAAGCGACCTGTTTGATATATGTAGATAAAACGACAAGGTTCTGTTTTTTCTCGTTTATATCATTGACTCCTCTCACTTTTTCATTTGGGATCAACCACTCATAAGCTAGGTTTCGATTTATAAATAAAAAAACCAATACCATATTCGCGACACAAATTCGCGCCCAACATATTCTTTCGGGGTTCAGAACCCCTACCCCGGAGATCAGTCGCCAGACAATTTTTTTTAATCAATTTGGGTCATCCTGAGTTAAACATCAAGGTGTGACCTCATCGTTCCTAGATCTGTGTCTTTTATCGTCCGTGTCACGTATGCATTTGGTTTCTCTTTCAAAAATCCATCGTGCTCAGTGTCTGTATCTGTACAGTTAACAATAGATAGAGAACAATAATTTTTTTAACTTCTTTCTTGTTTTATATGACACCAAGTCCCAAATTTATCTTTTCGAAAGTTTTCAGGCTTTTTGATGTTTGACACGCCAAGTTTCTTTTCACGGCACAACGCCTAGTGGCCTCGAGCGAGCATGATGCAACTTGTGGACCTGATTTATTTCAGTGTATCCATCATTGCATCCCTCTTATGTGGGGCCTTGATGTGGCCCTTGTTCGGCGAAAACTGGGACAAAATGAGACTTTCATGCCCACTACCAATTATGAAACCAATATTTACAAAGAAAAATATTATCGTTCTTATTTTAGGCTCAGTTCACGCACTTCGTTAACTGAAGGAGAAATAACGCAGATTTGAATACAATATGTTCAATCAGGTGTTATGTATAGCACAGCGAGGCAATGGTACCTTTTAGATAACCACATTAAGTAATAATTGGTCCCACCCTGGGGTTAACCCTCAGATTTTCGAAAACCACCTTACCCCCACCACCGAGTAGGCTCGCCGACTCCCAGACGCATCACACTCTGTGCAGTGATTACACCCAACAACAAATCTTACATCTCTTGGCGTCCAGATAATAAATCTGGAATCTCGATTCTTTGGTTGATAGTGGCTTTATAATTTTTGAAAGTCAATACTGAAAGGAAAACAAACTGAACCACCAAAATAATACTTTAATAAGTTTGTTAAACGTCGTATACATTTCTGTTGAACGAAATTTATTTTGATATCAAAAATAGAAACTTGGGACTGGATGTTGCTAAAATGCCAAACACAGATCGGAACGGAAAAACCAAAATGAGAAATGTTTTGATATATTTTCATATGTGTGTTACAATGTAGATATTACATTAAGTTCTATAGTATTAAGAGGATGTAAGCGTTTGTCAACTTGTTAAAACAACGCGAAAAGACGGATATTTGATATATTACATGTAAGTGTTAATACTTCCTATATTGTAACAGTAAAATTTCCTCATCATACATGTAATAGCCAATCTTGCTCACAATGAGCTTAATGTAAAATGCTGGCCGTACACCAAACTTTGGAGTTGAGGAGAAGCACTGATGTTAAGAAAGAAGTCCTAAATACTGAAATTCTGAAGGATATGTTTGTTAATCAAGGTGTCAGTTGCATTTGCTTCGTATGTGTAAAAATGCCTCTTATTGATAAGCTGTAGGAACACTTAACACTCATTTATAAACGACTAAGATCAGCTCACCAATCCAAGTGTAGAAATGCAGCATGATATTATTGACCGACATACTAAAATGATGCGATAGTCATACTAGCTGCCGACGACCTGCAATTTATGTGCAATGTTACACTAACAAAATAAACACCATTTATATGCTATTCAGGAAGGTTCCAAAGTCATCGGTTTCTGTAATAAGATTGTTTTGTTTTTTCGTGAATGGGGATGTTAACCCAGACCTAGCCTCCAACCTAGAGGAGCAAGGGTTTTCTGTGGTCTTAAACGACAGATGTTTACCAGCTCCATCTGCCCGGGTTTGGAGCCAGAGCTTCCTTCTCTTCAGGGGATTTATGGCACCCCTGGCCAACCACATGCCCTTGCGAAGTCAGCTTAGGGCCGAATGATGCCAGTATGCCTCTGCTTCCACAAGGAGACTTGCTGTAGAGAGGTTATGAACTGGCATGCAGTGAGGGAGGCATCAAGCACACAGGCACTAACACCATCACACCAGACGCAAACTTTGCAAGCACGTGTGAAGAAATGAGAACTAAAGTGTTGATCTGCAAACTCTAAACTCTTAAGTTATATATGCTGTTACCTTATATTTTGGTTAGTACTTCCCCCGTTTCGTTCGACCTACCTTTAAACAGTGGACACGTTTCAATCAGTTCTTGATCACCTGTTAATGAGACGAAAATATGTTGTACGCTTCAAATATTGTAAACGATGCTGACACAACTGGAAATCAATATTTACTTTAACTATAATAATATTTTGTGTGCTCCAGTTCACTTTAGTAGTCGCTTGATGAGGAAAACAAACTTTATTCAGCTGATCTATTTTTTTACCGTGTCTTGTATACACATTTTAAAATTTGCACACTCTAAGTAGATATGGTTTCATCACGTCAGATTTAAATTCAAGACAAAAGAATGCTAAGCAATTGCTCATGAATTTGCGTACAACCGAACCTATTTTTGGGGACAAAACAACGAAAATCATTATATCCCAACAGGCATGAAGAGGATAGGTGACATGTATCTAACTCTCAAACTGCCACCGGATATACATGTACGTACAACTTCCATCTTTAATGACTGTGATGTTCTTCTGCTTCTCACAACTTTCCCTCTCTAACTGGCATGGACTTCTGTGAAATATGAAAGCCCTATTGCTTATCAATGTTAAAGTTTTTGAAAAGTAGGTTAAAGTTCAAGGTCAGGTTATCAAACGTTTTGCTACCAGTGGAAAGTGTTTGTCATGGGGAATGCACATGTGAAATATGAAATCCACATGACTTAAGCATTCAGAAGTAATGGAAGAGCACTTTTTTACATAAGGTCAAGATCAGGGGGTCAAAAATTTTGCCACCAGTGGAAAGAATAAAAAACCCTATCGCTTACCATTCAAAAGTTATGACTAGTGTTAAAGTTTTGCAAACAAATAGACAGACAGGCCAAAAACTAAGTATTGCTCCCGAATCAAAGAATACATTTATCATTTTAGTTAGCTGTTTCTGTCGAAATTTCTTTGCGTTTTACGTACCGTTCCTTGTTCAGTTGTGCGTTTTACCACTACACTCCCTCTTGATGTGGAAGGGGGGTATGTTAATTCAATTTATTTATTGATTCACCTAACATGTTTGACATACAATCATGCTATATAATATACAATCATGTTATACAATAATGTTGTGAAATTAGTATTCGACAGTGAATATATGTAATTACATATATACACGTGAAGTCAAACCAATGAGTGCACTTTGGTGAAGTGTATAACGTTATCAATAAGTATGTATAATTATAGCAATCTGCTATTACTGTGGAATTTCAGACAATCATTTAAAAATTCACATAATCTTCTAGCATGAACTGCATTGATAGGGTTGTATAGCACTTTACTGAGTTTCTCCTTTTGATACATCATCACCTGGATTGAAAATAATTAAAGAGTAATATTTCTTTCTTAAATCTTTATGAAAAAAGGTAACTCATCTTCAACAAAGTAGCAAAAGCGACATTCTTTAAATAAATTAATAGTTATAAAGTTCTCTTTTTTTGTAGACGTTGTTGTTCTGAGACCCGTTCTGAGAAAACTGCTAAGACTTGATTTAATTTTTCAAAATAGAGCAACTTTCATTCAAATTTTGAATGAGGACCAAAATGAAAATGACGTGTTATTGTTGTCTTGAGCAATATCAAACTACAACAAAATTGATCGCATAAGTAACATGCTTTTATTTGATGTGTGATTTTGGAGAATTAAAAACAGCTTCCGAGCAGTTGACATTGTATCGTAGATCATGGAACTCCTCATCAATTCTCTTGCTAATGCATCCGGATCACATTAAAAACACATGCACAGGATGAAAGATAAATCAACACTTAGATGCCATGAAGGAGCAAATGCACTTTGACCACATGCTTAGAGGTGGTCACTGACAAAATAAGGAAATTAACTGATTTAATGGTCTACAGTGTGTTCTAGTTGTGCTCCACTTACTGTACTTGCATATATTCAGGTGTGGGTTGATTTCATTCATACAATGTTATCTTTCTATTTCATACCCATACACGATAATGGAATTAAAGGAATTATCATGAACACCACACTTTGTGGCCATGTTTTGCTACTTTCTTTTGTAATTCGGATGAAACTCGGAATTTTAATTTGCGATTCTTTTAAATTCAAATGTCTCATCTGTTAGCAACGATGTAAACCGCGAACCTTTCCTAATTTACGTTGAGTTATTATTATTTTACAGCGGGTAAAAACTGCAGCTCTGTAGAGTTTAGATTTGGACCTATTGTCATCCGTTTGAATAAGTATACCCTGTGGATTTCCCCCAATGAACAGGATATATTGATCATCCCGAACCAACCAATAACTTCCTACATTTCATCCGTTGCCTTCTTGCAGTGCGTGGCAAACCTTGTTGTTTCTAATACCCAGAACTCGGATCGACTCAAAGCCACTGTGAGGTCATCAAATATTGGAGGATAACCACAACCGCCAAGGAAAACAAACATCTCTTATAGGGGAAGTCTCTCTCTCTCTCTCTCTCTCTCTCTTCTCCTCTCTCTCCTCTCTCTCTCCTCTCCTCCTCTCTCTCTTTCTCTCGCGCTCTCTGCTCTTCGTTCTTTCCTCTCTTCAAAATAAGTTTATTTAATTTGTAACCAATTTTCATTACAAAATGGCAAATTAAATGAAAATGCTTTTTTACTAATAGATTCAACATCCTTGTGATTCAATATTATATTTTTGTCATTCTATAAATTAATTCTACCATGCAACGCGTTATGAAAGTAGATAGGTGTACTAAAAGGCAAAGTAATTAGTAACTGTTTATTGTGGTGAAATTATCTACAAAAATCATTTAAAACATACTTGTATATTCGAAAATAAAAACAACGATGCCAGTAATTTCATTTTTGATTGAATAATTGTTAACAATTAAGCAGTGTCTTGCCTTTGGCTAAACTATATGTTAAAAAAATAACTTTTTGTAACTCTACCAATCGATAGGGATTTGCATTAAAATTCATCTAAAAAAAATTATTGACTTCACTAATTGTAAGTGGAACGTGAAGAATGTTGACTGTAATTAAGGGATCAATTGTGGATGTGGGTGTCTAACCATAAACAAAGATCAAGTCGATTTCAGTGTCTATTTAACGCTTTGCTGGCTGGTTTGAGAATCTCTGTTTTCTGTAAGGTTATGATTTTGAACAATGAAAATGGACGAATTAATCCCGGTGTTTTATAGTGTTTCGTAGAAATCGATCGCATGTTGGTTCATTGATAATCAAATACAAAACCATAAAAAGATTAGTTTACTCAAACTAAAGAAGACCAGAAAATCATATCTTTGATGCATTGTGATAGGTATCTCCTCAGCCAAAGTTCCGAGCCAAGTCATTTCGCATTAAAATACATTTCTATAATAACTTAAACAATTCGAACTCACTGAGAACCCTTTGCATCAAAATGAAACAACACACGAAGAACATTCGTTCGTATGCCCCCAGCGACGCATTTAGCCTTATCACATTTCAGTGTGCCTATTATGAAGTCTTTACCTTCTAAATTAAAAGTATATATACATGTAGTTAAAGTTGCAGGTGAACAAATACAGACAGAGCATAAACATAATACCCCCTAATTTGCATAAAAACATGTGAGCAAATAGATAAAATTCTATAATGTTACATGTAACTGTGTTTCTCCGAGCTCCCAGAATTCAACATCTCAAGCAAAATTCTCTATAAAAACATTTCTATCAAAAAGCTATTTACACAGACATGTTCTTATATCTTGGTATGAAAGCAAATTAGTAAGGACAGGAATTAATGCATGTCGTACTTCACGCAAAACTCGTTAGCCGATGTAAACAGTAGTGTACACTGTATATTGTACAAATTATGCAATTATTGACATTTTGGAAGGGAGACGTATGAAATTGTCAGATCTGAATTGTTTTATATCCCGAAGGACATAACCATACTCACCTAACCCCTCTGAGACTGGACAATCTGTGATCCCGTCAAATCGATTTTTGCACAAAATTCATCTTCTCCAGTCTTTAGTGACTTTATCCTTAGATACTGTTATCAAATGTTTGTTTAAAGACATCGTGTTTGGACTGATTTTATCATATCTAATTTTGAGAACTCGAAAATGCATATTCTTCGTGGAAATAAGCCTTAATTAAATGACACATGATGATAGCGATATCGCAGCATTGAGGCTATTTTCTGCCTTCGGTACAAAGTCTCCGAAAATAATCACTACTTTACCTTTTTTATTTACTCTGTCAATTTTTTGGTCGATTCATATATATATCTGACTGTTGCCGATCAGTGTTAACCAGAGACGTAATCATTATTACAAGAATAAGACTCTCCGTGCTTGTTAATAATTTAAATCATAGATGGTTCCACGTTCTGAGAAGCTTTCACACTTGATGCTGTTGAAAAGTTAAAAGACAAGCTGAAGTTCCTTGATAATAGCTTGACATGCAAGGTTGATAGGAAAAATTCCTCAACACCTATTTTCATGTAAATACGGAGTCGAGCAGATTGGCGCGGTGTGTGGTGAGGAGAGCAGATCTCTCTACAGTGCATATTGTTCATCCTCAAAACGTTTCATTGTCTGGCAGTGTGCTTGAATGCTGATGTCAGATATTGATATCGATATTGGATCACGATATTTCTAATCAGAAAGGAATATACGTGTTATGTTATGAAGAGAATATGCAGCATGTATTACAAAGGATCCGTAATTAACAGCCTGAGAGTACAGTGTATTTCTTGAAAGCTTGCTTATTAATGTAGGTCTTATGTCCAGAGCATGCCGTCCACATTGTTGGTAGTGTGAAAATAAAGAGCAGTGACAAGTTATATAAATATTATCAAAATACTAACACAAATACAAATCCCTGGACACATCAGAAATGGGATAAGGTGTCTAGTAAAAGTAAGCATTCTCTGATGGTCGGTTACACTCTTGGGCCCTCTATTCTAATCAGGTAAACGGAGTATTCCGCAGTCAAAATCGGGCCTAATGAGTATGAAACAACATGCACACCAGTGACAGGATGTACTTGTAAATTAGATCATTGTAACGACGAAATACTTTGCGAAATTCTTACTTTAAGCAAGACTTGAAATCCCGGTAACATCAGATGCTTTTGCGTATCGCATCAGTTGAGATACACAAATAGGTACAATATATAGATATGTAGGTGATAATGGAATATTTCTACATAAATAGGGACAACTGACAATGGAGAAACTGAAGTCATCCCATGTAGTTATTGTGTATATTCAATAAAATATTCAATTACAATAGGCGAAGGTAACATCGTGTTAAACGTAATCATAATCCAAAAAACATATACAAAATCGAGTGTAGGGCAACACGGACCTCCGACAAAGCGAAGGTAGGATCAGGTGCCATGGAGGAGTATGCATCCTCTGCTGACCGGTCACACCCGTCGTGAGCCCGTAGTCGAAATAAAGTAAACGGGATTACCCGTAGTCAAATCTAGTAGGAAAATGACAGTCTAACAAAGGGTATGAAACAAATCAGTCAACATATGACTTAGTGATACTTTGTAATCGCAAACAAGGTCATTATTTGCAACTTCAACTTTTTTGTTAGTAGTTGGCCTCGCTTTAAAAATCCGCATACGCATAGCATGCTCTTGCGTATCGAATCAACTGCGAGATATACACACCATAAGCATATTACTACATAGAAAGGGAAATTTGACGATTGCAAAGTTAAAGTCATCACGCTTATCTGAATATGAAGCAGATGTGGAATACTCTGTGTTTAGTAAATGCGAGGGTACTGTGATCCTATATCGAATCGACATATTAATGAAAGTGATTATTCTTAATAGAAAAAACGTCATTGATGTATTTAAATGTCGAGTCGATTGTGGCAATGTATTTTGCATTGTTATGTAGAAGGTTTTGAATAAATTTTGCACCACAAGCATACAAAACAGGTTAGCTATCAAAGGGACACAATTCGTGTTCATGAGAATTCCAGCAGATTGTTGGAAGACCTGATCACCAGAGACTACGTAAATATTGTCGATTAGGAACTCTAGCATTGCTTTTAAAGTACATGTATCAACTTCAGAGCATATGTTTTTCTCAGATAGGTAACATCAACATTTTAGTCAAAAGAAAATATACATGTACGTGATATGGCCGGTTAAAGTACTCTAACTTGACTCCGCCTACTCTCACTCGACTCCGCCTACTCTCACTACTCCAGGACCCTTTTGAATTTCCAAAGCAGTGTAGCAACCATTAATGATATAAAATTCAATGTAACAATAACAAATGTACTTGTGTTTGCAAACGAAAAATCCATACCATTAATGCACCATCATAACCATTGTCCGCTAACAAACAAATGAAGTTATGTATGTGATCCTTATTTGGCGGACGTTGAACATAGGTGTTACAGTTGCAACAAAAGGCATATTGCTGTTTTTCTGAGGATTTTAAATTTTGTTTTAATGCAATTTAGGGGTGGGATTGTTGTTTGGTTCAAGATGAGTTGGTAAATCGATGTATAAAAAAGATGACGTACTGTCACTTTAATCATTTCATTCTGAAATCATTATTGAGTCGGCACACATAATATGAACATAAAATATTGAATTTCGGTCTAACCATGAAATTGAACTTCCTTTCTGATCAAAATCAAAATCGATGATAACCAAGATAATGCAAGCTACAAAATTAAGCGGACAAAGTTGTTTCTACAACTAAAATATTTGTTGACCCTTGTAATGATACATTTACCCACTAACTTGCACTAAGACTGCCTTTTCTCCGAATCAGATGTGATTCAGGCTCTTCGTGCCGGAGAGGCTCTATCTTATGGTAAATTAGTCCAATGGGTAGGGTGAGCGCTTCGCAACCGGAAGACCTGCACCTTCAAAGTCATTTATCTTAGGTAGTAGATTTCCTTCGCTAAGCGCCTGGATTTGAAATGAATGTTCTTTCGAATAAGAGGTCTCGTGTCACGGTAGACGTTGCCATGGTACATGTAGCGAACCCTCACCTTATGACCTTGAGCGCCATGCATGTTTGTGGACCTTCACCTAAAAATGGGATTTTTACGATCGACTACTTTTACATTCAGAATTTAGTTACGGTTCTTTAAATTTATCTTTCGGTATATTTTATTACCCAGCCAAGGTTTTAAAATCGGAGGCGTTTGTTTATTTATTCATCTGTTAGCATCTTCATGCAAAAGCTAATGGTCAGATCACTTTGAAAATTGGTACACAGATGTATCTTGAAGACCTCATTAAAATATGTTAGCAACTTCATGCAAAAACTAATGGTCAGATCGTTTTGAAAATTGGTACACAGATGTACATGTATCTTGGTTTAAGGAAGATCCCATTAAATTTGGGTGGCGATTAGGATCCTGAAAACTTTAATGTAACTTCAGATCGCTTTGAAAATTGGTACACTCCATTACATTTTGGTGGCAAACCGAATCCAGAAAACTTGAGTGTAACCTTGGCGGTGGTCTGCAATCTCTGGTTGATTTAAAAATTGATTGCTTTTATCAATTTCAAAATTCAGATCTACACAAAAATGATAGGAAAATCTTACAGTGCACACATACCCATGGTATATGATAAATTAACTATCTATGATAAACTAGCTATAAATAGAGTCCTTTGATAAACATAACTTTGGCGCATGAACTAATAAAATGGATTATAACACTACTGGTACAAAGAAAATATTTGTTTAGTATTTAAAAAGTGGGAGGCAGGTTTTCTAAGTATACAAAAATGATCGATGATGCATTTTAAAGATTTAATCAACATTTTGGTTTCTCTTGGCACAGCTTCTATAAGGGTTCTCAATGTCCATATCACACACCTAAATCCTGCGACGACATCGTGTCCAGAATTTTAAAACCAGTCCTCTCAAGCAAAAAAGATAAGAGATTTTCCTGCGATAGCTTTCTTTGTCATAGTCACTTATTTATCAATAAGATAATGTATAAAAATCATAAACTTTGAACAGGTTTTCAACATGTCAACCATCTGAAAATGAAGTCCAGTTGGTGCATTACGCATAGAGCACACCGCCTCCCAGTTAGATAACTTTGTTTTCTAACAGATCAATCGTTAGATTCTCATCTGATAGCGCGAGAATTCTCTTTCCAGTGACTCACTTAGCTGTGTGACCGCTGTCTTGGAGTGACGATATAATCCGATACAGTAGTCGGGCCGGGTTCCTCAACATTCTGACGACCCATATCATAGTAAGTCATTTTATGTGAAAATTTTATAACGAATACATTATCAGCATAATAATGATTTTGACTACAAATGTTTCCCTTTTGTGTGCTCATGTGGACATAGTGAAATATGCATGAGTATTATTTTTAAAAAAAATGACGATTATACGAATCAAACGATCACTAGCAGATGTTGTTGAAGTGCATCTTTTCCATGTGTGATGTTGGTCTCTGTCAGACAAGTCATTAATCTGCTTTGCATGTATAGGGAATATGAGAATAGAGAGAAGCAGATATCGTAGGCACGATCAATTGTAACAGCGGACATTAATCAAATAATTGTAACTGTTAAATGAATTACATTGCATCGGATATTTAGTAGCTGCCAAACAATTTATGATTTGGGAATTCCATCGCTTGGCTTTGATGGGACCTTGAACAGATCTGTCGCTATGTGACGAGTCTAAAATGTTCTCCTTTAAGACAGTAATTAGTTGATTTTGATATTAGTTTCTTCACAATTTCGATTTTCAAGGACCCCTCTACTGCAGCAGATGCTTAGTTGACTGACGATCTTTATTCTCACTACCAGCTTCTGAAATTTAATTGTTCGAGACGATATAACATAGGACAAACAATGTTTTAACTACATTTTCCGTGGTAATTGTATTCGACAGAAAGATAAAGATATTCTTTTCTATGAAGCAATCCATTTAAGAGGGAATAACCCGTCATAATATGATATCAAGATCGTTTTGAATATTCTTCTTAAATCTAATTGTCTAACAGGGTAGCTCAGTGGTTACTTCGTTCATGTAATATGTCGACTGCTGAGCTGTAGATCATGGGTCAAATCTTCCAGGGTTTTAATTTTTTCAGATTGCTTTCTATTAAAACTGCATTTTCATCTAAATAAGGTAAATTAGGATGTTTTCAATTTCAAATTTTTTTTCTACTTATTCAAGATTTTTCTGGTGTGCTATTCTTCCTACGAGGTGGTTTCAAAGGAAAATTAAACACCACCTGTTCACTACAAAGGTGGCGTGAAATTTTCCTCGACTATTAAGAACAAATTAGACACAATGAATAGGTTCTTGATATAGAGATACGATCTAACCAATAGTGTGACCTTATTAACATTGTTGTTTTGGAGAAGTCCCTGAATTATGGCATTATTTGGATCTTAATTCTCTGGCGTCCGTGACCAGTGTCTAGTTTATAATTATCGGATCTGTTTTGGTCCCTGGCGAGGTCTCTATTTTCCGATTTACACCCTGGAGTAACAGTAGCACTTAGTTTTCTCTTAAAGGAATCGATAGTCTGTTTAAAACATCGATATCAAATCCAGCGGTCTCAATAAGTATCGCAGACAGCAGCACCAAATACATTATTGTACACTTCTCCAAACGTCGATCTCCAGAAAAAAAGAACTTTTGAGGCTAATCACCTCCTATTAGATCTGAACGTGCTTCGAATCTGTATTTCCAATTGAATCTCAAACATATGGTGTTATGTTTATTAGCGTTCAAGTGTTCGGGTTTTTTTTCTCTTTCCATATAGCGGGAATAATCAATGACACTAATATTAAGAAATTTTGAATGTGATATATTGACACGATGCAAAATCTTAAAAACAAAATCACTGCATTGGGATCATGACAAACAATTATGGATGTTGAATAATCAGCTCATTTCTAATAAGGACCTAGGCATACTTTTTCTATTCGACCCAGAATAAAGCTTTTTATGCCCCGAAAGTTTTTGGTCTGTCTGTTTGTCTACATGAAAACCATAACTTTTGAATGCTAAGTGATAGGTCTTTCATATTACATTTGTGCATTCCTTATGACAAGCCCTTTTAACTGGTACCAACATGTTTGACCTTCTGAGCTTGAACTCAAAGTTTGCTTTACTTTTCAAAAGTTTTATCATTGGCCATAACTTTTGAATGGTAAGAGATAGGTATTTCATATTCCGCATGTGTTTTTCTTATGACAAGCCCTTTCGTCTGGTACCCACATTTTTTTTTTACCTCCTTTCATATTTCACATGCATAATACTTTTGGCAAGCCCCTTTCACTGGCATGTGGAATAGGATACATCAGTGTTTTACAAACACATCTTGTAGAAATTTTGGATTTGTCTACGTTAAGTTGTACTTCCTAGACAAACCAGGAATTCGTAGCTATGCGGATACTTTCTGCGGCTCACATAAACCCTGCTGCTCCCGTTCGTTATATAGCGTATTCTTTCGCTATTTGATCAATTTCGTTAATCTTTGGATACAGGATTCGATGCATCGTAAGAAGCAGATCACGATAATACTTGTCATTTGAAATTTTTAAAAGTAAATTTCTGGCAAAGAGAAAGAAGAAATGTTTCAAAATAACAAGACTTCTTGGTGTGTCACAAGGTACGCAACGCGTGAAAATTCACCCCAAAAGAAGGATTAGACGTGTTAGGCCGTTCTTTACACTGTAGATCACTTATTATTAGCGAGAGATTTAATTCCGCGTTAATTCACGAGACGGGTCGTTCGCGAATTCAAATATCTCACGTTTAGTTTTACTTTTTGGAAATAAATCCATTACGGATAATCTCAAATTTATTTCTTTATATCTGTGCCGTACACCAGAAACAATATTCACCATTTTTCATTGCCATCATATCACATCTACCTGTGCAATTGGTAATTGATGTAAGGCATACACGTGTAGTGATTTTACGATCATAAACGCTGAAGCAGAGCTATTCGCGAACTATAATTTAATTTTAATTCTATTCTCGCGAATTATTGTATTCACGAATAAACACCGTGACTACTCACAAAAAAAAGCGATCGACACTTATATTTTGACTACAGGTTACATATCAACTTGCCGCCCCAAAGCCCCGCCTCAATTACATGTAGCATCCCAAAATCACCTTAACATTTTAATATATAAATATATATATATACATATTATTATAATATATAAATATATATAATATATATAATATTATATTATATATATATTATATATATTATATATATTATATTTATTAAATATACTTCCAAAATCCCAAGAATTATTGGATGAACTACAGGCGTTGAATGTTGATAAACTCAAAGTACATTATAAATAGAACCTCGAGGTAAACAATACTGACAAACCTCCGCGTGGAACAAAATAAATGACAAATTCGGCGTGGAGCTTAAAAATAGAAACGACATACCAGCGTGGAGCTAAAAATAGAAGTAGGGAAAACCAAGCGCTGAAAAACGACGTTTAAACAATATGGCGGACGAACAAGAAGTAGGCGATTTGCGACGATAAATGATGATGAATAAGAGAAGATTAATGGATAAAACATTATGCGAAAAAATACTAGGAGAGCAACGGAAACCCCATTAGAACTTCTTTGAAAGAAAACCTGGAATGAAGCCTTTCAGGACTAAGAACGAATTATTCCGAGGCCAAGACAAATTAATAACGGAGAGCTGTTAAAAAAAAAAAAAAATACTTTGATATCTCTGAGACATGGATAAACAGATTCTGACGCAGGCACGTAATATCATTCGCGAATCTGGTTTGTGTTAAATAAAATATTTGTTGATATTTTCTACTGAACGCACTTTTGTATTATGCTTATTAATGGAATTTTGAATAATTTAATAAAACAATTATTGGATTCTGAAATCTGTTGACCTCTTGATTTTATACCAACCCGGGGAATGTGATATTCACCTCGCCGTGGCTCGGTGAATATCACATTCCCAGGGTTGATAAATCAAGAGGTCAACCTCATCAGAATTCAATATTGTATAATATATATATATATATATATATATATATAATATAATATTATATATATATATATATATATATATATATAAATATATAATATATATATATTATATATTAAGTGGTGGGTTTGATTATTGGTTCAAACTGTAAATCAGTTTTCTATTGTTTTGATATCCGCTGTATTGATTACTTCTCTGTTATTGATTGAAATTATACTATGCAAGGTACAAAATACAGCGATAAGTATTTTGGTTGGAAAATCACAATAATCCAACAGTAGCATTCCTTGCATACTCGTCATTCCAGAGGAAATTGAGACAAACGGGGGCAGTGGATTGCGTCCGCCTTATTCACATTCCAAGATATTTTCTTTGGCCACCTGATAGGGAAAATACGCTGTCGCACCTTTCTTCTCATCCTGGCAAATAGACGCCACACCTCCTCATACACTTGCTGCAATGGCGCTGTTTTCTCAATACTAGACGTTACTAATATGAATGGAATATTTGCATTTTATGAATGAAGTTTTGCAGTAGCCCGCCCACACTTTGATGACACCTTTATGAAATGTCATTTACCTGGGACGGCCGATTATTACTTGGAATTTAAACCTTTTGTTAAGGAGGGAAACCACGCTTATCAAAATTGTCATTAATAAAAATGTGAAATAAGATAATTTGCCTCCTATACGAAAAGGTGCGATTTTAGAAAAAAAAAATCGACTAGAACATACATTAATTCACTGTAACTAACTAGACAGCTGAATATACATTTCAGGTATTATATATAAATTGTGCATTTATGGCGTACTTCTATTTTTTTTTCTTAGTTATATTTGTGCATTTATGGCGTCATTAAATGTTTAAGATATTGAAAATTCAGAACATAGGAGGTTCCCTATAGTTCGCTTGGTATCGGGGAGGTTGTGGGTTTGAACCCCGCTTGTACAGGGTACGTCTTAGTACATTGTACATGTAATCATACAATCGATATTGAAAAGTGAGTCGCAAGTCTTTCGTATGAAATGCCAAAGAGAGAGAGAGAGAGAGAGAGAGAGAGAGAGAGAGAGAGAGAGAGAGAGAGAGAGAGAGAGAGAAGAGAGAGAGAGAGGAGAGAGAGAGAGATCCCGTGTCCAGCAGGCGTTGGCACGATGCAAAGGCTTTGAGCTCCATTTATAGGTCTTCAGGTGTGGCACTTCTCCTGATGACGTATTGATATGGATTTTTAAAAAAAAAATTGAAACGTAGAATAAAACAAAAACTTCGAGAAAACCAGTACTTTTGTTTAGCTTTCACTAAAGGGACGAGCTTATCTTAGCAATGTGGAATGTTATTTACCAAAAACAAAATCAACCAAAATCGTTGATAAAATGTAGAGATATTGGTTTGCTCAGTTGTTATTTGTGCAACAAATTTCTTATACTCATCATGTATCGGAATCCAACAATAAACCACAGATTAATATTGTCATCTGATCCATGGGTTTTATCTCGTTCTGTAGATAGACATCCATGGCTCCGAAGCGTTTTCTTGTAATTTATTAATGAACTGAACTACGTGTAATTATTGTTGATCTATTGTTGTTTTAATCACTCATACACAGGTCAATTCACTCAGTCATTTTAAATGACTGGATATAATTCTCCGGGAAATATCTTTACTTTTATTTGCTATCTCGTCTTGGATTCGTAAGTCAGTATTAAGAATCAGAATCAATTTGCACATACTCTACAGTACTTTGTGTGAAGAAATTTCCATTCGGCTGTCTAACTTAATGGCAACAATAAAGATAGTGTTATATCTGTCGACGTCCCTTGTTATTATAACCTATAATTAGGAAATGGTTGATGCACATCCAGCACCATATCCGCGAAAGAATAATTGGTAACGCTTGAAATTGTCTAATTCAGTCTGCAACGTTCAGTGATCGATTTTTATCAATATTGCAACACAGTTAGGTCGCAATGAATTCATTTCGGACAAATCAGGGAAACGGAGCTCATTCACTCCTTTCTTTCTTAACTAATTTAGTACAGATTATCACGTTGAAAATCGCTTATTGTAAATCAATATACGAAACGGTGATGTAGATATTCTGCGCGATTAGGTCTGCAGTGCCATCAGTCAGTGAGAAAGCACCATCATTGTCTAACATTTCTAACTATCCTAAAATAACTCTCCTGTATCCGAGTTGGCTTGTTTATGCCCTTATCGAAGAAGGGGGAGGTTGTTCTTGCCCAGTCTGTCAAAAACTAGAACTTTCTTTAAAACATTAGAACGGTGACGGGTAAGGCTTTCAGATTTCTTAGGTGTGATAGACAATACCTTTCTGTTGGTACCAACGTTTCTGATCTAGGTTTGTGACCTTGAACTTGTAGTTTGAACTGTAAGCGTTCTCATATACTTTTTAAGATATGTCTTTTATATTTCTAGTAAAGATTCCTTGTATTTGATACCATAATCTTTGACATTTTTGTGTTGGACTAAACTTTTAAAACTGTTACCAAATTTTGAACCCTGCTCATAGCTTTTGAATGTTGTATGATAACCTCGCATATTTCATATGACAAAACATTTCTTTTCTATCTCTGACATTATTATTTCTTGAAACCTCGAATTGGAGCGTTTGTTGC
>CAJDSM010004325.1:0-18754 GCA_903981925.1 Ostrea lurida
GGAACCCCATCTGACGACACAGAGTCGGGGGGGACGGTCGACCCCATCTCACGACACTAATTTTTACTCTAAGAATCCATGAGAAGATTGAAAGCTTGAAAATAATAACGTAAAAGTACAACACCCGCCCGATCAGGGCAAAGAAAGTTGTTTTGAAGATCACCCCCCCTCTTTTTTTTTTAAATTGTACACTCTTTTGAAAACGACGCCACGTGCCTGGTTATCACACTCTGCGTTTTTATACACATTTTAAGTACTGATTCCTTGACCATGATTGCACACTGTACCGAGTTTTTATTCATCTACACAAGCGTAAAAAATAACAACCATTTCACAAATCAAATTGCGTAAATGTAATAACCATATAATTTAAGCCTGGACACTTCAAGTGTCGTAGCTGCCATTATGCACTTCAGGCACGTGCCTATACTATACATAATTCATACAACCAAAAAAAAATATAAATTGTTAAAATACCAGTTTTCGCTCGATAAAAGTCCTTGATGCTAACAAAATATAAACCCAACCGTGGCCATTTGGAGTAAATATCAGCGATAATTAATTTTGGAATACCTGTAAAAGTGCGATAACGAAACGAAAATATGCCGAAAACAGAAAACGAAATCTCACGGGAACCTAACATATACGAAACGAAACAACCTACCTGAAACGCAAACCCTATTACGGAAAAACTAGAAACTGAACAGGTCAAGCAGGCCCCGCCGAGGACTATCGCAAAGGAAGCGACAATTTTGTATTTATAAAGTAAATTTTAGTACTGTACATGTATAGTAAACTATATTTGAATTGTCAGTGGCGTCCTCTCCGAAAATGAACGAGTGCATGCTCTGAGGCAGGGCTAAGGGTGGGGGGAGGGGGGGGGGGTCAGTGAGATTTCATAGAGGCTAAACATTTTGACTAGAGTCACCAACTTCGAAGAGGCGCTCTTCCACAATGTTAAAGCCTCGACCAAATCTTACTGAGATTACATACATGTCCCCCAAGGACCACAGTGAGTTCAGGTCCTGGATAATAAAACACTAATTTCTAATTCAACAAAGGTCACATCCACAGAAAAATAACCACAATATAATGATGGATGGGTGAAAGTTTTTTTAAGATATGTTTTAATTTATTTTCCCGACTGTGCTATTTATACATTTGGGTTGAAGTCACTTTCTGTTGCTCGAATAAATATAAGATGCCACGATCTAGATCTTATAGATTTGAAGTTTCCGATGAGACTGCATAAGCAATTATTAACCTAATTGTCTATTCAATTGTAATCTGGGCATTTTGACTGTTTCCTGGAGGTTTTGGTTATTTACGTTCACAGATCTAACAGTTATGACTGTTACCTTTTCCGGTAAAGAACTGTAACAGCGCAACGTAAATGCGCAAAAATATCCCATTGTGACGCAGCAACACGTAATTTTGGCGTAACTAAAATGGTTAACCAAAGTAAACACGAATTCAAAGAATTAAACTACTTGTTATTTATCTAACATTTATTGTTGAAATCATTCAAGGATTAATAGTAATAAAAGTGTATTCATAATTTAGTTTAAAAGTATTTAGTCTTTTATGAATATTTTTTTAATGAAAATATGCATTTGACTTGTTTATAAATAATTAGGTAATAAAACAGTTATTCCAATGGGTATGGGTAACAGTCCAAATCATTGTCCTCGGTATCGGGGATGACCGAGAGATTGTTGCCCTCGGCCAGCCGGGCCTCAGGCAAATCGTTCTTCTTGGTCATCCCCGATACCTTGGGACAATAATTAAAACTGTTTACCCAAATACCCATGGAATAACTGTAAATATTATTATTCCCTACAAAACAGTTCCTACAATATTCCTTACGAAAAAAAGTCCAACATCATGACTTGTTGGACCGGGCGGTCGAAGGAACTGTTAAAATCGACTGTTAAAAAGATGTTGGCCCGCTGAACGTCATATGGCGCTAAATTGTGTTATCTTTCCTCATCGACAAACCTCGGCTGATTCTGATACCATCAGTTAAATGTAATCAGCCGAGTGTGCCGAGTATTTATTCCAGTCGTTTGGATTATAAACAGAAATGGCCGATGGTCGTTTCGCTGCGGCAAATGAGGATGAAAATTCAAGCGATGCTTGAAAGCAGGGGCAGCAAAAAACACAATAAAAATGTGAAAATATTTTCGGTTGAATGTCTTTGGATTTTGGACTTATCACTGTCTCTTCGACGAATTGATAGACGTAGGCCGGCCTATTGATTGATTGATTGATTATTTACTGTTTTACGTCCCACGAGAATATTTCACTCATATGGAAGACGTCGCCATTGCCGGTGAAGGGCTGCAAAATTTAGGCCTATGCTCGGCACTCAGGGCCTTTGAGCAGGGAGGATCTTTTTCGTGCCACACCTGCTGTGACACGGGACCTCGGTTTTTCGGTTCATTCGAATGACCGCCCCATTTAGTCGCCTTTACGCACACGCAAGGGATGCTGGGGACCTATTCTAACCCGGACCCCTTCGGTTCCGGCCCTATTGAGGATATTCTACTGTTTAGTAGGGGTATAACAAAACAGTTGTTGATAGGAGTCTCAGGAAACAGTCGACCTTGGGCAACAGCTTGCACTCCGGTCCAACAGAATCGAACTGTTTCCTTTCTACCCCAGTCAACAACTGTATAATGTCCCGTGTAACAATAGGTGTGGCACGATAAGGATCCCTTCTTGCCCAAAGTCCACAAGTACCGAACATAGACCTAAATTTTGCAGCCCTTCACCGGCACCATACGGTAATCAATGTCTCCATATGAGTGAAAAATTCTTAAGCGGGACGCAAAACAATATACAATCAATCAAATGCAGTCATTGTGACTAATTCTGGTTTTGACTGAGCTAATTCGGGCAAAGATTAATGCTTGCTCAACCGGTCACGGTGGCTCAGTGGTAGATCAAGTTCTTGCCTCGTGATCAGGAGGTCGTGCGATCGATCCCCGTGCTCGCACCCAACCGCATCAAACCCAAGATGTTAAAAAAGATAGTGATTGCTCCTTCGCCAAGAGCTCAGCATTTAGAAGTGAGAATCACGGGTCTTTCGGATATGACCTTAAAAATGGCGGTCCCGTGTCGAAGCATGTCTGGCATGCAAAAGTAACCGCACTGCTAAAAGCCATAAGTGCTAAGCATTGGTCTAAATTTGTAGCCCTTCACCGGCAATGGTGACGTCTCAATATGAGTGAAATATTCTCAACGGGATGAAAAACAAATATCAATCAATCTATGATAGACTGGGAGGATTCAATAGAATACTTCAAGAAATGTTTACTCGATCAAAGCAAAACACTAGGTAAACAAAATTGGAAATTTCTTGTAACTGACATTTAGAATAATTCCATTAAAATGTATTAGTTTTCCAATACATTGGACAAAATTACTTATCAATTTTACCACATACATAACCTTTAGCATTCATATTTACATACATGGGTTGAACAGCTCCATCGTTCGCTGCCTTTATTCAGTCACAACCTCTAATGACCCAGGGGCTGCCATCATTCACGTTTCTCTCTCTCTCAAATTCAGACGATCTTCTTCGAATGATACTTCTCTTCTGATCATGCCCTTGATCGCCAGTTTATCTGACCACGTACATCTATCTATTAATCCTACTCGTGCGCTTGCCGAGTTAGTGGGCGCATGACTCTGCGCTTTTTAGTCACGTGCGATGCCACTCAGCTGATTGGCAAAACGTAAGTCAAATGACTGGACGCTCTCACCGCAATGGTTGAGTATCCCACCACACTCTACGTATATGACTCATTAGCCTACTACTCAACAAATCGGTCCTTATAAGCATGTCAGACTTCTCATCGAATCGGCTGGTATAACGTGGTCCACACCCCTTACACTGTTTTCAGTTGTACCACTAGTGTTACCCCTCTTCCGTCCTCTTTACGCCCCTCTGTGTATAATCTAGGAGTACGAGAAGCCGGGAGTGCGTCGGTTTGATTGCCTACGCGTCATCTCTGTCTACGTCTTACATCCAGTACTTGCACCCCCCCCTCCAAAGTATAGGTTGTCCATCCCCGACCAACGGTAGAGTTTAGGATTGCGAAAGGGGTATCGCCAGTACAAGCGAAAGTTCCTTTATACTAACAGAACAACTAATGTATGCCTACAAATTTTCACCCCACCCCCCAAAAGGGTACAAAAGTACCATACTTGCGTAAAGTACGGGGCTTTTCCGTCAATGAACACGCCATTTCAAAATTTTGCCGACAAATGGATAGGGCACACTCATTTGAAATCTATTTTGTGGGCATGTTTATTAGATCGAATAGTTCACCAGGGTGTCATGTGTAAAGAATACAGTACGTAATTCATTCATAGCGTAAATCACATTTAATCTTTCCTCCAGTTTGCAACAGGATGTCAGAAATTCAACCTCATATACCAAGCCCGATCGATTTTTGTCTTTCTTTTCTTGTAGAGTATGTTTGTGGAAAGTTCGAAAACTGTATTGTGAAAACTTTGTGTCATAACAAAACAAGTTTACCACAACAAGATGTTGACGGACAGACAGACAGACAGACAAGGTGCTGTGAACAGATAATTTATACCCTTCTGCCTCTTATTGTTGAGTACAATTGTGCAAAATTTCAAAACTGTACAATGAAACACTTTGTGAGATATCGCATCATAACTTAAGTTATCACGACGAAATGTGTATTGAAGCTGGATCAGGGTGACAGAATTCCCAATAAATCGATATTGTGAAAATATTGATGGAAGTGGCACTGATGTTGTTAAATTTTTCAAAATTTTAAAACAATGAATTTATATGATTGTCAAGAAATTGGTTAAGATTGAAAAGACCTGTTTTTCAATACTGCACTGCATGATCTATGTTCTTGGAATTCTAAATGTATACACGAACCCCCTTCAGTCCGAAACCAAACGACGTACTGTGTAAATATCTCCGAGTGTTAGAAAATCCAATAGACCACATTAGGAAAGAAACAAAAGATCAGTTATCACGTATTTTCCTTTGAATTTACTAGATTATCAACTTTCAAACTCCATCATCCATGCACCAAATGAACGAACCCGGGGTAGCTCGACATTTTTGCTCACAAAACGATTCCATCCCGAATACAGATGTACGAAACCTAGGCACAACTAACAATAATAGCTCCACGACCCTCCATGTCACAGGAAACATAAAAAATTATCTTCATAGCGATGTGCAGAATTTCTCATTTACATTCCATGACACTCGCGACAACAGCAAACCTTGATTTCTGGCCATGTGTTCTGAAAATCTTTAGGGATCATTTACTCTCAAAGGACAACGCCTGTACCCAGTTTAGTTGCTATAAAGCAAAGGGGTCAAAATATTTTGAGCGGACAACACATGGGGTTAAGACCAGTGATCTGACCTTGACCTTTGACCTTGTGACCAAAAATTAAAAGGGATCATTTATCCTCTAAGGACAACACCTGATCACAGTTTAGTTGTTATAAAGCAAAGGGGTCAAAAGATAATGAGCGGACAATACATAGTGTTTTCTGTGAAGCAATCTCTATGTAAACAAAAACAAGACTCGAGCCTTGTTTACATTGTGAAGAATTGTAAGTGTTGTATCTCTCTTGTAACTCAACAAATGACGTTAAAATTTTTGCTGACCATTAGAAATACCCTAAGTGAGCATTGTAAACATTAAAAATAGAGATCTAAAATTTGAACACTTTTAGCTCAGAACGTGTCCATGCCCCTTTAAGATACAGTCAAAGATACGATCAGGTGTATAACAGGTTAACATGTACTGTTGATTGGTTACCAGTTGCTTTTTTATTGAATAATTGAATATGTTTAGATTATCTTGACGATGAATGTAACACCGTAAAGACAGTGTTGGATATTGACTATGGGCTCACGGCGGGTGTGACCGGTCAACAGGGGATGCTTACTCCTCCTAGGCACCTGATCCCACCTCTGGTGCGTCCAGAGGTCCGTTATTGCCCAACTCTTGTTTTTGTATTATATTTAGGACTTACGAGATTGATCACTGTTAGTTATCTTTGCCTTTACATTGATGTAATTACAAACACAATGCTTTAATACCTTCACCAGGGACATTTTTCTTTTTATCATCAGGGTCATTTGGTTCTGGAAATAGAAATTAGTATCATCATGAAAATATGACGATAAGAAACATTGATCATCCTTATAATCCTTCAGAGTTAAGATACAGCTAAAGATACGATCAGGTGTCTAACAGAAGTAGACAGTAGTGGAGATTTTTAAAAGAGAAGATCAAAAGGACCGAGAACGCTCCCTCAATGAACATAGTACTATTTCTGCATTGAAGATGATTTGTATAGAGGAGATATGTTGAATGATAGTAAACTTTTATAATGTTGCTCTTTTCGGATACATAAAAGGGCTCGTTAGCAGATTAGAATCCCGGAAAGCGTGCTTGCTAATCGACCACGCTATCCATTAAACCAGCTCTATTTGTGTATAGACTGTATATAAACTAAAGTTTTCCACTAACACATATATGTTTTGATTTTGTTTTCTTTTTGTAGAATTATCTTATTTTTATTCACATGTGTATGTGTGCATTATATGCACATCACTGTTTATCCATGCAGTAACGCACCTGGTATATTATATTTCTGTAGGATTTCCTCCACCAAATCTGTGCGGTCACATGTCCCCAAAGCACCAAAAGTTGTTGCAGCAGAGTGTCGCTCTGTTTGGTCACCCCGAACGGTCTCGCCATTTCTGTAGGCAGTGTTAATCTGGGTATGCGTGTTGTAGGGGTTGTCTAATTTATCTGATCAATCTCTGCTTGCTTCAATCCAAGACTAACAGCCACCAGGGACCACTCAGCTCCCAGTCTGGTGGCCACATAAACCAAGGCCAGCGTCAGATAGAATGCTGAAATCATCCAAAAATTCCGCAATGAATTAAAAACTTAGGTGGGTAACCTATAGTGATCACAGCCCATGCATCTGTGCATCTATATCATTTACATATACTTATGTTCGTAATTTTTGAGTTTTGAATTAGTGCTAAACAAAAATTTCAATATGATTTATCTTCATGTTGACATAATGACTTTGATTCACAGTCGTGAATTAGAATTATTCCCGTTGATTGAATATTACATCTATTGTTCATGTGTTTATAAGTTACAAAATGGGGTACACAGTTGGACCTTGGAAGATTGGCTGATCATAAGAAACCTTTCTGCCACGAATCAGTTTCTGAAGACTCTCAATTCTAAAGTAATCATCCCGAAAAAAACACGGAAACTCTATATACATGTACACATGCATGTGTGACCTTAAAATTAGTTATGGTTCTGGGCCAAGACGTACTGTGTACACAGACAATCTTACTAAAGAATGAACTTTCTAAGATCACTACATTGAGACTTGTGAGAAGGCAAAGATAACGAACAGTGATCAATCTCGTAAGTTCCAAACAGAATATACAAAAGTTTGGCAAAAACGCACCCGTGGATATACCAGAGATTGGAACAGGTGTCTAGGAGGCGAAAACATCCCTGTTTGCCAGTCACACCCACTGTGATCCTACTGTCTTGATCCGGCAAGCGGAGTAATCCGTAGTCAAAATCAAAGTATAAAGAACTGTTCAACAACTGCCCTGAAAGCAGACTTACTCTAGAATACCCAGACATCATTTTACCCAATGGCAAGCCATACTGACAACCTATATCGTTATAGGGACAGCACAGTTTGCGAAATGCTGCCTTGATAAGTGACCTTTAAAACCGCTGCAGCTACAACAACTGGTTTATAAGTAACCTATTTCTATTAAAGAACGTTCAATCTTGATCTGTAACTTGCTATGGGCAAGCAATGTACCAGATATCAATGAATACCTACAAGAATAGAGGAAACAAGTGTGAAGAAGTGATTTTCCAGATTGACATACAGACAGACGGATGGATTTCCAGACAGATAGAGTGCAAACCTCGTCGGCTGGGGACTAAACATTTTATACTTTTACCACCAGTGGAAAAGGTTTGTCATAAGAAATGCACATGTGCAGTATGGAAACCTTATCACTTACCATTCAAACTTTTTGTTCAATGTTAAAGGTTTTGTACACAAACAGACGAACGGATAGACAGACAGATGGTCCAAAAACTATATGCCACGACATGTTTTGAATGTTATACTTATGCTTGTCAACTATTGAGCCTTATGGAATACGTAAACAACATACGTTCTTTTCTAGCAATTTCAGTAGTGTCATTCTCTGATGTTGCGTCAGCCTGAAAAATAAAGGACATTGCAAATTCTTATGGTACATGTTCTTTTGAGGTTTTTTTCAGATCAATTTTCTTCTCCAAATGCAAAATCCATTGTATATGACATCACAGTCTTTAAGATATCCCTATTATCAATGGCTTTTAGATCATAGTAACGTTGCAATCTTGAACATTAATGAAAATGGTAATATACAAACCATCCAAAATGATTTCAGGTTGTCGACTTCAGTTTTTCTACATGATGCACATTCTTTTGCAGACTCTAGAATGATGTGGGATCTGGAGTGTCCCAGAAAATGGGCGATTGAACACCTGTATCCAAATCCTGTATGGTCCATGCTGCGATTATGTTCAAAAGACACGAGTTATAATCTTTTAGATGTTTTTCTGATTCTTTCTAGGTTTTTTCTTGTGTGGAATGTTTTTGGCATCTGTTGATCTTTAAAAAGAAATCCCCTGTATTTCTATAGAAATAGGGAATGGTGTTTTTCCCTTATGGGAGATGTTTCTTCTTTCTCGTTATCCCAACAGCATCTTCAATCCTCTTTGTCTTCAAGCATGGCAAGCAGTGTGAAACACACATTCACTGGTTGACAGTCTTCCCCATATGTTCCATTCCATATTGTCCCAGCCGTCTTTGTTCATGCATGTGCAATCGTAATCGGTGAAAAAATCACCAATGGTTAAGATATTCAAACATGAAGCAGATTGTCGAAGAACAGGCACAGTTCGTAAGACATCCTTGTCATATTTTTGTTTGTTCGATCAAGGGACATAGAATTTTCTCCTTACCCCATTTAGCAATCATTCCAAGTCTGATCATGTGAAGAAAGTAATCGTCCGTGTAATTTAGTGAAAGACTCCGACCCAACCAGATTTCTCACCAGGTCCTTTGGCAAAATTCCATTCTTGCCTGAACCTTTCCATTCATGAAAGGTTTTCGTATATCATAGTTGTGCGATGGTCTCATCTGTTATGATTCTTGAAGGCATCTACAAACCACTTGGCACATCAAGAATGATGGACTCGGAGAACTGGTGTAGGAGGAATAACACCAATGTCATTAATAATTTCAGTGCAGCGTCATATCCTCTTCACTTGGAATCCCCTTTTTTATTTGAGAGGACAATCTCACCAAAGGTCTTTCTCTTTTCACAACCTTTCGCTGTTTTTTGATTCCATTAGACATGCCTCTAGATGAACCCAGAGGTAGGGAGGATTCTCCCCAATGACTTTGATCTTTGACAATATTAGCATGCAATGTTTTTGATGTCTTGCCATATTTTTTTCAGAGTTTCTTTCTACTGCATATGTTCTGTCGAGTTTAAATGAGCTTGCAGTTGCTTTTGTTATTACCTTAGTTTTACAATCATTTCTAAAGTAGGTCTTTTGCTTCTTCCCTTAAAAGAATTACAAATCAGGTCTTCATGGTTAAAGATTTATAAGAGGCATATATCAAGTTAGTGTATACCACTGCAAAACGTAATTTCAAGATCTCTTCAACATCGTTGGATTTAATATCACAAACAAAAAAGGAAATTTAACGACAAATATAAAGCTAAAATAATAATTGAAGCAATAAAACCGACAACAAACAAAAATTTACTAACCTTTTCTTTTCCTTATGAATGTGATCAGAACCGAATGACTTGGAGCTGTGTCCTGAAGATGTAGGTGTGGGATTGACCCAGCCAGTGATTGATGTAATTCTGTAAATATGTATTGTTTTTCCATTATAGAGAGGAGAATATATATTGATAATATATTGAACACTTTATACTAAAGTACATGTGAATCGTAATGTCCATTTTAAATGCATATCATGTGTAGTGTTGAATGTATGCCAATATGGTGAAAGTCAATAAAATAATTCGAAATTTGAAATATAAGTTTTGTACCTGGTGAGTCCAACCACCATACATAAGAACCCCTGTATGAAGCATCTTCTGTTGGTGTTAAATGCTCAAGTATTTTAGCCATATCGTCCTAGCAATGTAAAAAGTCCTTGGAACTCAAAAAATGTGATGGCAGGCGTAATAAGGACCTTGTTCCAGCAAAGTCCAGCAAACTTATTGTCTTACTGATTTATCACTGACATTTAGATAGGACGGTGTCTTCGTCAGCGTCGCTGAACTTGTTGATTTGCTTCCGCTTCAATCCACATCATTCTCTGTAATCTGTTCTAATAATTACATAATGTTTAACTGGACCTTTTCCTGCTTATCTGACTGCCCAGAGGTGGAACCAGTTTCCCATTTTTGGAGATGGTAAATTAAGTCCAGTTTTCGTTCGATGAAGTCTTGACAACCCACTTCCACATAGAATTCCGAATGCATTGCAAACGCTGTCCATTCTTTTGATCTTTGTTTCCTGAAATTTACAGTTGAGTTTAATAGTGGAAAAGAGCAATTGATCTAATTTTTCACGAGCAATTATTTTTATATTCTTTAAGATTTCTCAAATAATTTGATAACGAAAATTTTGGCAATTTATTATTAGGGGGGGGGGGCAATGTGTTTTTATAAGATATAAAGATATGTTTATTGCCATCCATTGATAAGAGCAACTGATCCTTTCATCCTTTAGATGATCCACATCAGTTAGTACTTCTTTTTTGTGTGGAAAAAAAAGAGACAAAGAAAAAAAATATAGCAGCTAAGTGAATCAATTTTATTCAAAGCGAATCATCCTTACCCCTCAGCCAATTTTGTTTCTTCATTCCAAGTATGAAATATTTGCATGGACCTCTAATTCTCTCATTGAATTGCTGGACGTGTAATCAGTTAGTACTTGTGGAATTGTGGTTTTCGGTTTTTCAGCAACAGTTTGGATTTGAAAGTTCAGCGCATCGATGAGCGGCTTGACAACTACACTTTCACAAATCTTTTCAGATTTATTGCACAAATGCTGTCACTCTGTTGATCTTCGTTCACTTAAAATAAAAGGTTTGAATTTTAAGTTTAAATGTAATGATTTCTTCTATTTGACATGCAAATATTCTTTAACGTTTGCTAGATGTGATCAAAACCGGCTAGCGAGACAAAATATACGGATATGAGAAATATAAATTATAATTCAATTATGACACCTGTATTGAATAACAATTTTTTTCACTACAATGTGTACAACTTTTTGGTAAAAAGAATAAGCAATTTAAGATCCATCAACATTCAATTAATGTAACAAAATAATAAAAAAATATCAAATGTACTGCATTATTTACCATTTTGAATTTCTTTATATAGTTTTGGGATAATAAATACTTTTATGCGACTATCGAGAGAAAGGCAATGTTTGATGAAATACCAATATGAATAAGACAATTCATCGTTAGGGTAATCTATAACTTAACTACTGTTCATGGTGAAATAAGAATCTGAGTGAATTATTATTGGAAATTATCCTTACAGTCAAACCAGTTTCGTCTTCATCCACAATAAATATGTTTGTTGAACTTCTAACACTCTCGTTGAAGCTGAGGGACTAGACAATTTTCCCTTTAGCTCTCACCAGGGTTGTCTTACCTGCCCGAAAGCACCCACACATCCCGGCCGCAGTACACCTTTGTGCTTCCTTCTTTGTGAGTTTCGTATGAAGTTTAATGTGTTCTTTGAACATTTTCAGGAGTTCTACTGGAACTTTTCACTAACATAATTTTCAAAGTAAATTTCATTCTTTTATATTTCATGCATAAATATATGAATTTAGATTGAAAACCTACATGGTCAACTGAGGGGCCGGGCGAAGTCAAGGCTATCAAAGGACAGCGACATTGTATTTGATACAGAAATATTTAATAGTACGTAATATTGTGAAATATATAATTGTGATTATAACATCATATCAATTAACAGTCTGAATAAGCATTTCTTGAAACAAATACTTAAGAATATTACTCGATCGAGACAGAAAACCTAGTAAACAAATACGTATAAGTAGATCCTTTTAGCGAGGATTTAATTTTGGCATTATTGCAAGGGCTTTGAAGGTCGTAAAATTAGATACGAAATAATTCAGTCCAAATCATTGCAGGCAAAGCTTTTCGACAAATTAAGAGCATTATAAATGCTAAAAATATTTACCGTGCATAAAATCCACTTTTTCTGGAGAAAAGCGTAAATTGTGTCTCGCGAAATCTACTTATACGGTAATGGAAATTTCTGTACTGACATTTAAGAATAATTCATATATGTATAGTTTTCCAAAATACGTTGACAAGATATATTTATACACTTGTGCACTGAGTTTGTAGAACAATATGCAAGATTTAAAACGAGACGAGATAAATATATTTAGAGTTTATCGTATATCACTATGAAAATGTTGACAGACAGACAAACGGACGGATGGACGGAACCCAAATTTATACACTTCTCGCTCTAATGGTAAGAGTACAATTGTGCAAAGTTTAAAATGTCAATGAAAAACTTGTTGAGTTATTCGCATCACATCTTGAGTTAACGCATCAGACGAGAAATGTTGAGTACATGAGCGACAGCGAGACACGCAGACGGACAACACACGAATTTAACTCTCTCCTCGTCCTAGGGTAAGTGAGTACAATTGTTCCCCCAAGATTTTCAAAACTTTGTTACGATAAAAAGACTTGAAAGTTAAAACTCGCATACTTTTTAAGTATTCACAGAATCCGAAGTATCATGTCCCCTCATTATACACACACAAGAAATGTCTGAGGACAAAGATGGAACAGACTTTATACACTTCTACTCTTATGGTAGAGGTACAATTTGCAAGTTTCAAAAACTGTACGAGTAAAACTTTTTGAGTTATCGCATCAACCTGGGACAGAGCAGACGGACGGACAAAGTGATTACTATAGGGCACCCATCCCGCATTTCATGCGGGGCCCTAATAAGATTGATAGTGAATTTTTCAATTTGCTTTTGAATATTATCAAATTTTATACCATAACGCTTGAACCATAAATGAAAACACTTCAGATTTCTTACAGTAAAAACATTAATTTGTAAAATTCCAAACAAAATATGACGTTACACGTCTTTACAACCAATAATGCAATTAGGTGATAAGGTTCATTAGTGCCTGCTGCTAATGATAAGGGAGAAAACCCTGTCTTATCACAGCTGTTGGTATATGATATGACATTTTAAAGCTTTTTCTATAATAATATTTTTTTTGTCTTTGGCTTTCCAAACTTTAGGTTATATCTCCTGATGAGAAATTATTTTTTCGAAAGTGATAGGTCACATACATAATATAAATACATAAAGTTTGTGCTATCCCCGCTGTGATATTCATTTCTGAGGACAGTCTTCGATAGGAAATCTATCCCCTGCTTCTGGATTTGTTTTTTAACTGTAAGGAAAGCATTGTCTTAATCACAAAAGTTAATCAAATGGAGGTGTTACATGATAATGTACTATGAACGTTGTCTTAATCACAAAAAGTTAATCAAATGGAGGTGTTCATGATAAAATACTATGAACTAGTTGTTTCCTTTAAGCACACAACAAGAGCCATGGGCCTAGCTCACTTGAGTGACCTTGGCCTGGTAGCAGTGGTGATTTAGAAAAGTAATTTTCAAGTTTCTTGAAACTGACCCAGTGGTTTGGAGAAGATATAACTTTAAATAGAAACTTTGATCCTACTGTATGTGGCTTGCCTACCCGGGAGGTTATAGAATCTGAATCAAAATTTGATTCTAACTCTACTATCAGAAGCTTTAAGATAAATGTTGTCTTTTGGTCTTAAGAAGACAATTTCTAATATATATAATGTAAACTTTGATCCCCTATTGTGTGCCCCCAACCAAAATACCCTGGGGGTCATGATTTGAAACAAACTTGAATTTCCACTATTCAGAAGTTTCAATACAAATTTTCAGCTTTCTGGTCCAGTGGTTCTTGAAGAAAGATTTTAAAGAGTTCCCCTACTAAATAATATATATAACCTTGGATACCTATTGGGCGCCAATGTCCGACCTCGGGCCGTCATGATTTGAACAAATTGAATCTCACAACTTAAATAGGAAGCTGTCATAATAATTTCAGCTTTTATGGCTCAGTATTTCTTGAGAAGAATTTTTAAAATATTTCTCCCCTATAAATCATATGTCAAACTTTGATCCCTATGTGTGGCCCATCGTGTCCCAGGGGATCATGATATTGAACAAACCATGAATCTCCATTATATCAGGAAGCTTCAATATAAATTTCAGCTTTCCTGGTTCAGTGGTTCTTGAAAAGAAAGATTTTTACATGATTTTCCTATATACATATGTAAACTTTGATCCTTATTGGGGCCCATCGTACCCCGGGGGTCATGATTTGAAACTTGAATATCCTCTATATTAGAAAGCTTCCATATGAATTTCAGCTTTCTGGCCCAGTGGTTCTTTGAAAGAAGATTTTTAAAAATTTTTCTATATTAATCATATGTCAAAACTTGATCCCTATTGGGGCCCATCGTACACCCCCGGGGGTCATGGATTTGACAAACTTAAATTCTCTATATTAGAAAGTTCCATATAAATTTCAGCTTTCCTGGCCCAGTGGTTCTTGAGAAGAAGTTTTTAAAGATTTTCCCTATATAAATCATGTATACACTTTAATCCCCTATTGGGGCCCATCGTACCCACGGGGGTATGATTTTGAACAAATTGAAGTACTCCTCTTATATTCCTATATCATTTTAGCTTCCCTGGTCCAAGTGGTTTCTTGAGAAGAAGATTTTTAAAGATTTTCCTATATAATACGTCAAACTTTGATCCCTAATTGTGGCCATCGTACCCCGAGGGTATCGATTTTGAACAAACTTGAATCTCCTCTATATCAGGAAGCTTTCATGTAAATTTCAGCTTTCCTGGCAGTGGTTTGAGAAAGAGAATTTTTAAAGATTTTTCATATATAATACATGTCAACTTTAATCCCTATTGTGACACCGATACGATACGGGGGTCATGATTTGAACAAACTTGAATCTCCACTATATAGGGAGTTTCCTATAATATTCAACTTTTTCTGCCAGTGTTTCTTGAGAAGAAGATTTTAAATGACAACACCCTATTTTTTGCATTTTCGTAATTATCTCCCTTTTGAGGGGGGCTGGTCTTGATTTGAACAAACTTGATTCCCTTTTACAAGGATAATTTGTAACCAAATTTGTTGAATTTGCACAGGTTCTGTGAGAGAAGTCGAAAATGTGAAAGTTAACAGACGAAGACAACAGCGGACGGACAGCGACGGACAAAAGGTGATACAGAATAGTTTCACTTGAGCCTTCGGCTCAGGTGAGCTAAAAAGTTATCAAATGGAGGTGTTATGATAAAAAATAATATGCAGAAATAATTAAGTCCTTGAATCAAAACAAGAGGCCCATGGGCACTCGCTCCATGAGCACAGCTGCTTCACTAAGAGAGAGTAGTTTTGGGATTTGATGTACTGTGGATAAATCTAACCTCTGTCGGGTAGGAGGATTAAGAACAATTAATCTACTCCTATCGGAAGCTTCAGGTACACTCTCTTCTGGTTCAAATGAAATTTTCTATATACATGCTACTGCATGTAAAACTTTTGACCATAGAGAGCCCATCGTACCCGGGGGTCATGATGAACAAAACTTGAGATCCTCTATATAGCAGACTTCCATATAATTTCAGCTTCTTGGTAAGTGGTTCTTTTGTGCAGAAGATTTTTAAAGATTTTCCTATATTAATCATATGTAAAACTTTGATCCCATATGGAGGCCCTCATGTACCCGGGGTCTGATTTGAAAACTTAGATATAATATAGGAAGATCTATAAATTTCACTTTCCTGGCCCAGTGGTTCTTTGAGAAGAAATTTTTAAGCTAATTCCTATATAATCACTATGTCAACTTTGATCCCTATTGTGGCCATGTCCCCGGGGTCATGATTTGAAAAACTTGAATTCCACTATATCAGGAAGCTCTCATATAAGATTTCAGCTTTTCTGGCCCAGATGGTTTTGAGAAGAAAGATTTTAAATGACACACCCTATTTTTTTTGCCATTTTCATGATATCTTCCCTTGAATGAGGGCTGGTCTCTCATTGGTGAACAACTTGAGCCCCTTTACCAAGGATGATGTGTACAAGTTTGGTTATTTGGCCGCGCGGTTCTTGAGAAGAAGTGAAGTAGATAATTAGAAAAGAAAGAGAAGGAAAGAGAAAGAAAACAGACGACAGACGGACAGACGACAGACGACGGACAAAAAGGCGGATCAGAAAAGCTTCACGTGAGCCTTTCGGCTTAGGTGAGCTGAAAAGTTAATCAAATGGAGGTGTTAATGATAAGATACTAATGAACGGTGATGCCTTATATGAGAGAAGGCCCTCATAGGACAATAGATATCTTCTAGAGATATATAGAGAGCTGTTCAGAAGTTGTGAATATATATAGATATTTTTATGAATCTTAATATATAAAGTTTTTAACCCTGTTTGTAGTCAAAATTCATAACAAATGCGGTTCCCAAACTACCCAGAAACATGAATATATACTCAATGTGAATTAGATATACGAGAGCATTTCTGTAAACTTCTTTGTTTCTTGATCTCACCATTTCATGCCTATTAAAACTTAGTGGTAAGTTTACAGAAGAATGTGTTCGCCTGTACTTATAATTACATTTGAAAGAATTATAAATATATAATAGGATAAAAATCATGAAGCAAAAACAAAGTAATAAAATAATACATAATTTTTGTAGAAATTCAGTCTGTTTCAAGTTTACCAGAATGAAAGCATATTCTAACATGATGAACACCCTACACACAACCGACAATGAAAAATAGAGATAATTATAGAAATAGCATTTGTAAATTCTATATGAAATAAGACATATTTAATTTCAGGTTCTCAGGCTCAGTCAATAACTATTAGTAATATAGATATACAATTATGAACAATAAATTAAAGTTGCGCTTCAAACAGAGGTGGAAATGATGGCAGATTGGAACTAAGTAACTACACTATAAAAAAAGATAATAAAAAAACATCACTAAAGATAAATAGATAAAATATAGGAAGCTGCCTGTGTGTTACTGAGAATGGTGACAGATTTAACGCATGAAAATATATATAGATTGCGTAACAGGAAGTGGACTGCGGAGATAGGGAAACTGGTATAACAAAAGAAAAATAAAGTTGTCCAGAGCAGGAACGCCAGACGACTAAAGTGATCCTATATTCTGAATCGTAAGCAGGCAGGTGAAACAAATCTAAGTCAGATCAAACACTAAATAATATAAGAGATTGAAATAAAAAAAAAAAAGCATCATTTGAGAAACTTAATTTTATATAGAGAGATAGATGTCAAGTTTATATATAGATATAGATATACACATTATTCTTAAGATATATTATTTTCCGTAGTATTTATCACAAAAGAAAAATCACACAATTGTGACTCCAATCCTAGTACCAGGCGCCGATAGAATAGCATAATCCACAGCTCGTCAAAAAGAAAGTTTCTCGTCAGTAATGCTCACCTATTTTTAACTTTTTTAGCATAGTGGATATGGTCTAACTATTTTTTTTTTTTTTATTTTCCTGGTCAGGGAATCTTCGCGGTTTTTTTTTTCAAATTCTTGCTAGTGAATACGTTCATAACCATAATCTCCTAATCCGATGATTCACCTGTAAACCATCAATTGGATACAACCAGCTACAGTTATGAGCGTATAGGAAGAAGGTGCACATCGTTAATGTAGTATTATAGTAATATATATAGATTACATCACGCGTTTACTCCACCTCATGTACAACTCGTACTTACCCCATATCATGTAGTAGTATAAAAATAATCAGTAAATAACTGGACATTACAGTATTCGAATTATGGTACTAGTATGAATAATATGCTGAAAATATTCGGTAAACAGGAAGTAGGTCGTCGGAACAGGTCTGAAATAGATCCACGATATGGAATACCCTCTGAATGATGGATATCAAACGGTCAATGAGGCATAGCAACTAATCTCACTTGCTGCAGTAACTGTTACGCAAAATTTGCACCATTAAGAATTACACTCCGGAGAATAATATAACTAAGTTGGTAAAACAGGAAGTAGGTGTTAGACAGGTCTGAAATCGGATCACGAACCATATGGGAACAAACTCTCTCGCCATACGATGGTATAAGGTCATGAGGGTAGATAATTATTACTGACTAAAGTGGTTACCAGAAATGTAATTTCCACCAGCCGCAGCCCACCTTTCATAAGACGGTTTTGCACTCGTGCAACTGGCCAAAAATTAAATTTCTTTCACCACAGATGATTCCGATAAGTTTGATGGAAATTGCCAGTGGTTCTGAAGAAGAATACGGGAATTTGAAAAATTTTCAGACAGAAGCTGACTTTCTTTCTTTCGAAATCTTTGCACTCAAGTAGCTAAAAATAATAGATAGAGATATATAAATGGATCTCTTCTCAACACAAAACGGAGGA
>CAJDSM010004328.1:0-15930 GCA_903981925.1 Ostrea lurida
TGTGTACATTTTTGGATCCACCACACATGACATACTCTCCAGCAATCATACAGCAGCTAAGGTGAGCAGCCTCTCCATTGGCTTTCTTTGTTGCTATGACTTTAGCGGCTTCTTCTATAGGCTAAAATCATCAGACCCATAAAACTGATGTTTAAACCTCCAGGGCAACAAAATACTGTTCCTTATAACCAAACTTATTCGTATCCAATAAAATTTTCAGTATTTTTTTTTCACAGAAGAATTTTAAAAAAATTGGCGATAAACGTAAATTTGATATAAGTGTTTTCGTTATATAAAGCATGAAACTGATGCATTGAAAATTCAACACCCTCTGCGGTTCTGGTCCTAGAAATTCAAAATAGCACTGTGCAAAAATTAAAAGAGCAAAAAGAAATTGAATATGAAAAGTAGCAAATCCTTAGAAAACACAACCAATGTGCTCCCATAAACACCTATATATACAGTACTTACCCTCGTGAAATATTTTTTCCAGACCAAATTATCCCCCATGTCCCTGTCATCATCATCCCCCAGCCCCCCGGTAAATTTCTTCATGGCCTGGAGAACGCATCGCGTGCCGGACTCTGGACCCTTGTCTAGGTGTAGAAAACTGTTCCCTCGTGCTACCTAGAATACATACGGAAAAAAATCAACACATCATGTGCCTGACTCTGGACCCTTGAAACTGTTCCCTCGTGCTACCTAGAATATACACAAAGAAAATCAACACATAGCATGCCGGACTCTGGACCCTTGTCTGGGTGTAGAAAACTGCTCCCTCGTGCTACCTAGAAAACATACAAAGTTATAGACTTGTAAGAGAAAACCATAAAAATAAAAATAAGTTTGATCTTTCAAGATACTGAACAGACAATTTCCAAATAACCAGTCATGGAATGATGACCTTTGACCTTGTGATCCAGGGATTATTTTAGGGTTTGTTAAGGGCAGAAATAAGGCCCCATTCCAAAAGCTAAAAAGCAGGTATTTTTTCCAATCTTTGCTTTGGAGTTTCCAAAACATGACAATAAATCAAAATGGGAGACATTCCATAAATTTCAATTTTTGCAACAAGTTGAAAAGCAAATGATATTATTTTTGCCTCAGCTTATAAGTAAGATAAGCTTTAACCAAATTGAAATTAATGCAATGGCTTGGTTCTCTCTCTATACTTATCTATCAAAAACGTTTTTACCAAATTTCAAGCAAATGTCGCTAATTTTTCCCAAATGGAAAGGCCATATCCCCTGGTATTAAGACCTTAAAAAATCCCTGTGATCTGAAAACCACTCTTTGTGGAGCACCAGTGTACCAAGTCTGATGTCTATTAAGGAAATGGTTCTCAAGATATTGAGTGGAAAATATTTCATCATGTTCAGTCTGACCCTTGATCTTGTAATCTCGAAATCAATACAGATCCTCTACTCCTCAAGTAAAACCAAGTTTAGTGTCTGTCAAAAAACCAAACAAACCATTCTATTAAAAAATATTTCAGTAAACAATGTCTTACTACATCCTGTTGTCCAGTTTGACTGTGTCCAGTTTGACTGTGATCTTTGTTTGACCTTTTGACCTAAAAATCTATAGGGGGTCTTCTACTCTACAGAAGCATCCACTGTACTAACTTTGGAAACTGTCATGCAGACAAGGCTTGGTCTACAGACAGACTGACAGGTGCTCACTTTTTATGTTGACTTGTCATAAAATAATCACCATGACTAGGAACACAGTATCTTGTTATCAAAGCATGTCAATACCACTGACTATCATCTTCTTGTCATTATATCTAACAAGTTAACATAATTTTCTGACAAGTCAACATAATTTTTTTTACAAGTCAATATAATTATTTCAATTTATCTGACAAGTTGACATAATTTTTTGAGAAGTCAACATAATTATTGGATGAGTAAATATAATTGTCTGACTATTTGACAAAAAAAAAAAATATACATTTTCTGACAAGTCAACATAATTTCTGCAAAACTGACTTATTGATAATGAAGTCTACTTGCCAGATGTTATGTTGACTTGTCACAAATTTATGTTGACTTTGTCAGATGTTAAGTCAACTTATCAGAAAACTATATTGACTTGTCAGATGTTATGTCAACTTGTCAGGAAATTATGTTGACTTGTCAGATGATAATGTTGACCTGTCAGATAATTATGATGATTTGCTAGAAAGTGATGTCGACTTGTCAGACGATTACATTGACTTTTCAGATCATTATGTCGACTTGTAAGAAAAATATGTTGTTACTTGGATGGCACAAGCTGAGCATGGAAATGTTTTCATGGTGAATTTTAAAACATGTGAATAAGTGACAAGTGGAAAAAAAGATCTGACAAGTCGATATAAAGATCTGACAACATAAAGATCTGATAACATAAAGATCTGACAAGTCAATATAAAGATCTGACAGGTCGATATAAAGATCTGACAAGTGGTGACAGAACTATGCCACCATAAAGACGTCATAATTTGAACAAACTTTAATTTGTATTATATGAGGATATTTCCATATTCATATGACAAACTGCAGACTTGAGCTTTTATGTGCACAACCTACATCATGAAAAGGCAAAGATAACAAACAGTAATCAATCTCAAAAGTCCCAAACATACAAAACAAGACTTGGGCAAACAAGGACCCCTGGACAAACCAGAGGTGGGATCAGGTGCCTAGGATGAGTAAGCATCCCCTGTCAACTGGTCACACCCACTGTGAGCCCATTGTCTTGATCATCATTGGTAACCCATGGGTGCTTCTCTCTCTCAATAAACCCGGGTTTTTTGACAATGAATGTATATCAATATTTGATGTGGTATAAGGAATGATATCTAACCACATGCATATCTTGTGAAATGTACAAACCCGTTTTCTGATTTCTTTGTTCCTGTCATAGATAGCATCATCTGGACCTCGCTTTGTGAACACTTTGACATCAATGATCTCCCCTTCCAGTCCACCAGGAAGGACACCAATAGGTACTCCAGCACTAATGACCTTCAGGTGATTCTCGTGTCTGGCCCATCTCAACCAACTACCGACAGAACAAAGTACAGATGAAATATTGTACTGTCAAATTATTGCATACATATCACCATTTATAATTGAAAAGAAGGGTATATTTTTGCCACCATGTGTAACAAAGAGTTTCACTGACTCTGTTATCATTACCTGTGATAAAAATCATTTGTCTCTATTGAGCAGTCAGGCCAAAACAGAATAGATAATGCACATGAATGTTGTTAAATAAGGTAATCTCGATCATTCTCACTATTTTACTTTGAATGCCCGTTAGTCTGCCCAGGACCAAGAAATAATCAGGTGGCCATATACTTTATTTTACATTCATCAAATAGACTTATATGATCTTTATTATATACTTTCAATTTCATCTCTCTTATTCGCTTTAGAAGTTTGCGGGCCAAATAATCACACGATATATGCCCGGAAACTTTTCGGCCCACAAGCTGATGTCATAATTGAACAAATTGGAAAATTGATTGTGACGTCATAATAGAGCACGTTTTTTAACGTTACTGTTAAAAAAAATTCGTGTTTTTCAGCTCTTAGTCCGTTAAACTATTGAAAAAAGTGTTAAAAATAACATTTTTGTTACTTTCTAAATGAAATTGAAAGTATATAACAGTCCTTCAAACGAAAACCCACCAGGCCGGTGCCCGGGGCTTGGTAAATTTGAGAACGGGCTTGTGAAAGTTGCATGCTTAATCATTTGCAGCAAAAAGATTCTGTTTGATTTTGTGGAATTCGGGCATGTGCTCTGTAAAAGTTTTCGTGAAGACTGATATAATATTAAAAAGGTTATAGACTTTTGTATGGAAAAATATGACGACCTCGGTTTTTAGTCGCGACCAGACCTCGCAAGCTCGGTCCGTGTACGCGCCAAAAAACTCGGTCATCATATTTTCCCATACAAAGTCTATAACCTAAGTATAATTACATGTGTTAGCAGGTACATCTTTATTTGATATAACTGCTACATAACATTTAAAAAGATAAATTGTTTTTCAGTATTCAAATATTTGACTTTCAAAGTTATATATAGTTATCTGCCTAACTGGGATACGGTCGTGAGAATTGAGTGTCTGTGATGTTGTTCATGGAGATGAAGACAAACAAGGAAATGAGCTGAAAAGTGATCACAAAAATGGGGATTCTTTTTATGGAAGATCAATGGCATGGATGTTAAAATCACTGGACCAGGAAGCATGCACTTCGGGGTGGGTGACAATAAAAGCTGAATTTCAAAGCTATTTTGAATAAAAATTCATTTCATTCATTGTTTTTGAATTCCTACTATCATTATTACAGACAAAATTACCGGTTCCTGTGGTGTAACAAGATGACATATGATATCTATATAGATGCACATTCATACTGTGGTAATTTTGGTCAGTTAATTGGTCATTTCGGTCAATTTTTTTTTTTTTTTTGGTAATTTCGGTGATCAGCGGTAATTTACGTGATTCTATGCACCTCTTGTTTGATGAACTTGAAAAACGTGAAGCTTACGAAATCTGCTGAAATCGCCCGAGGCTGAGACATGTCTCTGTCTGTGGTCCCTTACCTCTCCGTGGCTGATTGGTTTTCCCTTAGATCTGTTGTACATGGTATGGACATCAAATGCTGTCGTACATCCTTACATATAGGATTACCCTCTAACTTAGAAGCGATAAATTCAATAACGTCGTCAAAATTGCAATCCGCCATAGAAGAAGTGCTCTACTTTCAATTTCGATTTTCTATCGGAACACCTCGACAGTTTACAGTAAAACCTCCGTTGCTACAATAAACAAAGATGAGCATGAGCCAGAACAAGTTCGCTCGGATGTTGTTATAAATATAGCCTAGCTTAGATACCACTGTCACTATTTAATGATATTACACAACCATTTTGTGAGGGTGTTTTTGTTGTTCGTTTTGTTTGTTTTGTGTTGACACTAAAAAAAAAAATCACCAGCACATGCAGTGCAGTACGGCCTAAGATTTCACTGAACAGCACCTGTTCAATGCAGTGCCTCTTTCGGGAGCATACTGTAAATATTATCATACACTGGCATGTAGCCATTCTGTAAACGTGCTTTTTTTTTTTATTTACCCCTACCCCACGTACCCGTTTCGATAATACATGATCTGTATTACATCACATGATAACAATAACTTAGCAGGAAATTTGCTATTCAAGTTCCCATCAGAGATATTTACCAGAGTTCATGTCACATTATATAGAAACTTATAGATTTACATCACACAAAGAAGAACAGGTGGACGAATTTTTAAAAACATAATCTTGAGACGATTTGCATCATTTTGGGAGAAAAGGGGGTGGGGTGTGTGCAATCATCATGAATATAATGAGACATATTTTTAAAAAACCGAGGCTGTGTGCACTCTATTTAATACTGCTTTCACACTATGCCGAATATCCTTGCGATTGTCATGTAAGAATGTCATTCGCCCTTCACTCATCACAGACCTATCAGTCTAGACTACTATATATAGCTGGCGCCTTCTTTCAAAGGACCGTACTCAACCCCCTTTCGACGAATCCTGGACCCATCACTGATAAGTGTCAACATTTACAGATAAGAAACATTAATTTACCACCCCCACCTCCACACTTCTCGATCAAAGATTATTTGTTTTACCACTCCTGGTGGGGTAGTTTAGTATATCATGGGCGTAGGAGCAGGGGGTGGGTGGGTGTGCCCCCACTATTTTTTGCTTGTCACATTATCTTGAAGTTTGCCCCCCCCCCCCCCCCCCCACTTTCTGTGATATTCTAGTTTGCCCCCCCCCCCCTTCCCCACTTTCAAACAATCAGTCCTACGCCTCTGTATATAATATGTGCCCTAGCTGTTTCAAGTACAGTTTGAGTCGATTTATTATACATTATTAAAGTTATATATGCAGAGAGGTTTTTGTGATGAGAACACGAAAGACGAGTCCATTCCTGGAAGCTTATAAATACACACTCTCCAAGTTTTATGTTCAGTTTGTTTGATCCGAACCTACTGCTCAAATCCATCATATACTCATTCTGGATACTAAAATATCTTAATCATAATATTGGAGTAGATTGGCCGCTTTACGAGAGAAATGTATGAAATTAAAAGTATGTGAAGTCTTAGGAAGAATATCCCAGCGAAGCATCACTGTATAGAAACAAGAGGCCATACAGGCCTTATCAGTCACCGAGTATTTAATTAGTTAAAAAGTATTAGCCCAGAGGGGGTCCCAATGATTTGGAAAATAGGGGGTACGTGGGATATTCAGAGAGTAATGCGTGCATTCGTGATCATTCAGTGCTATAAATAATACTTTATTCACCAATTAAGAAACTTTTTAAACGTCTATCATTGTTAAGTTTGCAGTATATAATGTCATAGAATTACAAAAGTTGTCCCAGCTAGGCAACCCCCGGACCCCCTCCCTTTTGGATCTGGCAACGTATATGATTATTAGTTATATGGATTCTTGGCAAGGTATATGACACTCATATTTATATTTCCCGAGCCGCCACATCTATTTCCTGAATCATTATTAAAAGGAAAATTGTTTGAGCGGCAAGTTTAAAAAAATCTTATGACATCCAAAGTAAAACTACTAGATAGAAACTTTTTTTTCAGTTCTCTCCTGTTTTCGATGTTTTCTTGTACATTTTGATTATATTTTATATGTAACCTTTTCTTGTTTTGAGTTAATTTAAGACATTTGTTAATATACTTGTTTAGCGCGAAAGTACATGCACATGTACTGCTGGTAAATTGTAAAAAAAAAAAAAAAAAAAAAAAAAAAAAAAAAAAAAGTTTGCTTAATTCCTTTCTGTTACTTTCCTCCCTGTTACCGATATCACAGTAACATGAAGTGAAAATTTTCATATATTTTTTTTAAATTGATAGTAAAAATAGTGAAATATATCAAAAACATTTATTTACGCTTGAAGAGTTTTCTGAGAGTAAGAAGATTTCAGTATAAGTTTATATTATATTCTTTGTAATTATAAAATCAACAAAAAAACTGTTTAATTGGTAACAGCAAAGATTAAATAGTACAAGGAATGAAATGAATATGACTTTTACAATAGAACTGCTTTATTTCTCTCAAAATCAAAATCAATGAAAATACTTTAGACCAACCAAGTTTGAATTACTTACTTGTATATCTGCTTGAAAAATAAACCATAAACAGACAAAACGGGTTTTCACTAAAATTGGTAACATGAGGAAATAAAAAAGAGAAGAGGAAAAAAGAACAGGCTATAGGTAACAGGAAAGAAAATTGTGAAGTTTAAATGGAAATTTTTTTTTAAACATAAAAACAGCAATGATGGTATTACATGGCAATAGGATAATACATTCAAAGAGATCATTTATTAAAACCTTATTATATTTACCTAGACACTTTATGTGAAAACATATTCCGTCAAAAACTGTATAAAAAGTAACAGGAAGGAATATCTATGTAACAGCAAGGAAAATTGCATGTTTTATCAATTAAAAAAAAAATCTTTATGGATAATGTGGTTTTTTCCTTCTTATTCAAAGTATACAAATGAAAACACATATTTAAACACAATTCTATTTTCACAGTCACTGTATAAAATAAATTTAACTTATTTTTATAAATCAAGTAACAGGAAGAACCGCGGGGGGGGGGGGGCACTTCATAATTTTATGGTAGGGACGTGCCCGCTGACATCGCAGACCCCCCCCTCTATTCATTATTTTGAATTTGAGAATTGTATACCTTTTCATATAATTTTCTGTTCAAATGGTGACCTTTTCCTATATGACATTCATGTGAATTGTTGCTTTACTCAAATTAGAAGGCTATTCATATAATTAATTGAGTAAACATGTGACCTTTTCATCATTATTTCATGCTGATTTCTATACCTTGTCATATATTCTGAAGTGGAAAAGGCTACCTATTCCAGGCGACATCCCTATCTATCGTATATAGGAAGTGCCCCCCCGGGGGGAGGAATTAAGATAGTAACATGAAGGAAAACACATTTACCAAGCTTTCCTTCCTGTTATAAAGTTTAGTTTTTGCAATATTAAGACAAATATAGCCACCTTTATCACTGAGATTAAATCAAATTTGGGCCAGTAAGGTATGTTATTACAACATTGACTTAGTCATATAAGTCATGAATTTAAATGCCATGAAAAGCAACAGATGAATCTAAATACTTAACAAAACGGAGTTTTCGGGAAGTACATTTTGCTTCATGTTCATCAAGATTTTATTCCCTTTTTGGCGTTTCAAGTTCAATATTGCTGTTGTTTATAAATATGGTAATGTAAGAGCCATTGGAAAATACCTTCTTTAACCTTTTTTCAATTGCCATAAGCGCTTCTGAAAAAATATTAACCTTTGGTAACAGCAAGGAATCAAAGTGACCCCCCCCCCTTTTTTTTTTTTAAGTCTCTGGACATTGTCACCATTTTATTGTTATAAATTAATGTTGTTCTATGTTATGAGTTATAAAAATCATATAAGAACATATTGATTTTCGTAATTTCTCTCACCTAAAAATTGGACAATTTCTGATGTTGACTCATATATATAGGCAGTGCATGCAGTCCGATATAATAAAAATACACGTACATGTATCTTATCCAACAAAAAGATTTAGACGTGTTCTTAAAAACACAAATGCCCCCAAACGAACCAATACACTGATGAAAGACTTCACATAAAACAATATCCATTACCATTTTCGCTAGCCAATGGTTTACGATCCGGAACCCTTGGCAGGCGAAGATGATCCATTCCATGTATACATATGTTATATCAAGTCTAAATTTCGTGTCAGTGTATCAAAATTAGGGAATAACTGCCTTCTCATTTGTGATTTGCTGATTTAACGGTTGCAAACTGACAAAGATCCATTCTAGGTCTGCCTACGTCACAGTACGTTTGGGGGCTTAGAACTTGTACTCCGCGGGGATCATGGAATTAGGACACCCCCTCCCCCTACCGCCGGGCTTTCTAAAAAATACACTAGTACGCGAATCCCCCCCTCCCCCCGAAACGCCCCCCCATTTCCGTAAAAAGATGAGAATAGAATATTGGACGGTCAGTGAAATCTTCAACGCAGGACGACGGACTGAGACCTCCATCCCTAATTTGAACTGAAGAAATGTGTACAGAACTACGAAATATTCGAATTTGATAAATATGGCAACCCCACCCCCTTCCCGTTTGAAATAAAATTCTTAGTCTAAGAGTCATACTTTATATATTTAATGATGCATTCAAAGCCGGCTGGAACAACAACTTATACCAAAGCCTTATGTAGGGGCGGATCCAGGATTTGATGCTAAGGGGAGGGGGGCGCAACTTTGCAATTTTATGATGCAGGGAGTCCTGGATTGTACGGCCTTGAAGTGTCTCATTTTAGATGAGATGAAATTCATAAAATGACAAAAGTTTTATTTGAAAAAAAAAAACCCATTAACAATAAATCTATGTCTCCCATTTAGTCATTCTAAATAGTTCTTGTCATTTCAGATGAGATAAAATTAATTTAAAAAACAAGTTTTATTTAGAATTTTTTTTTTATTTTTCCTAGTAAAAGAAACAATAAATCAAAAGATCTTGTCGTTTAATTGTCTAAAAGTTGGGGGGGGGGGGGGTTTAAATTTGAAATTTTGGGGGGGACGCCCGCCCCCCTAAAGCGGCTACTGTTTTGATACCACGGCTTGAGGCCCCCCCCCCCCCCCCCCCCGGGGGGGGGAGGGTCAAAGCATTCTCGTCAGGGAAATGGGTAGGCATAGTCTACAAGTAGGCCAGCCCTTACCATTTCTATAAAGAGATTAGGACCCCTCAAATTTTGAAACGAACATACAGGCCGCCGTCGGATCCACTGTGACTAGGATTTGAGATTAGAGGGGGCCAAAATTTATGAAGCAGGAGTCTTGGGACCGCCTTGAGGCTCCCAGTGGGTCCAGGCACGCCCTGACGGGGGTCCAGAGGGCAAAACTCCTGGATTTTACAGGACTTGAAGTATGTCTCCCATGTAGTTATTTTTAATATTTTCTGTCATTTTTGATGATCGAGATGAAATCAATAATTTAAGGGTTTAATGGGGGTGGGGGTTATAAATTACCTAATAAGTATCAACAAATCAACAAATCTCGTCGGTTATTTCTCCCAGAGTCGATAAAAGATTAAATTTGAAAATTTTAGAGGGGGAGGGGGAACTGAACATTTGTTGTTGTTTTTTGGTTTTTTTGGCATCAAAACCTCAATTTGTCTCCTGTAGCATATCTAACGTATCAAATTACACAGCTAGGAACATGTTCATTTTAAAATGTCTAATATTCACATCGTGGAGTGTAATGCATACGGGAAAAATACTGTATGATGCAATATACATGTATGCATTATATTGGGGCAAATTCATTATTATACAGATACAGTTGTATGTCACATTCATTGCAGAATGCTTTAAAAAGTATCCTTCAAAAAGTAAATCAATGTACTATAGTAAACAGGAGAGAGAGAGAGAGAGAGAGAGAGGGAGAGTATTGATTCCCCAGTCTAAACCAACTACATACTTTATAAAAGCAACCCTTAACTGAAATCACCATCTACAGATAATTAAGGACAATTAAATCTTTAATATGTTAAAAGCAACACCAAAACTGAAGTGGACTTCATATTATATTTATTTTAACATTTTGGCCTGAACGTCGTTGTGGACCTCAAACCAAGACATAACAATTACATACGGACAAAGTTACAATGCTCTAATTAGACTTTCTAAGCACCTTAGGCAACTCAAACACAAGCACACAAGTAAAAAGAGCATATTTACAAGTTTTATAATCTCATTCAACCCCCTTCCCAAATATCATCGTCAAAACAAGAAAATTTGTTCTTTATAACTTTATTTTTTCCTATAATTACAATGGGTAAAAATGCAAGAACATTTTTTTCATATGTTGTATGCTTAAATGAAGCTGAATGATTGGATGAAATGTATTCAATGAAAAAAAAAAATATAAGAAAAGTTGGGAAATCAGTTGAAACAAAATATAACAAATAACTTTGATATATAACACATATTGCAACAAATCCCCAACTTTGCAATAAAAATAAATCTTCCAGACATTTTCAAAATATTTAATATTTTTTCCATTTTGATACGCTCATCAGTCATCCAGCTGCTCAAATATGTATTTTCTCAAGTTTCAATCACAATATAATCAGGATTCTATAAAACACCTATTCCTGAGTTAAATTTGGTTGCAAGAACTATACAGATCTGAGTTGTTGGTCTTTTAAAAATCCGAAAGCCTACAGAAATAAGTGTTCTTTCGAAAGACATGAAAATATAACAGAATAACAAGAGAACTGATTATGAACACTTTTAACCGGTTATGGCCCCGTGGAAACAATGGCACACGTTCCAATACATGCCAAGTCAATTGTTCTTTCCATCAGTGCTGCCAACATCCGTTTGTTCATACTGTCCAACATCACTTAAATATTGAAGTACACAATTACTTTTTGCAGTCCGACGATCATTTTTTTATCCACAGACTTTTTTGAACTTTCTTGAGTAGCAATTTGAACAGTTTAAAATGTTGATATATTTACACTGAGTTAAAATGTTCTAAGAGTCAAATATTGTTTGTTATGCCTTTTGTTTGTTTTGTACAGGTAGGTATAATTTGAATTCTGCTGGTAATTCATCTTCTGAATATAGTCTGTCTGAGAAGTATACTCGTCGGATCCGACAGTTGGCATGAATCTGGAAATATCAAACAACACATTCCTTAGCAAAGTTAGCAAACTTGTCATCTACATGAAAGTCACTTTTGTGATTTTTTTAGCATTACAAAGATCGATACTACAAAACTGTTTTTACCTGGACTCTCAGGGTTTCAATGTAGTTTGTTCCGTATGCTCGCCTTGTGAAATCTGACAAGTTGAACTGAATTTGATTCCAGCCATCATCCAGTCTCATTGGCATGGTACAAATGAATGGCTTGACTCTTGTGGTACTCTGGTAATTGCTAGCTCTAAATCGCCTCCTGACATTTTTGTCGTCTAAAACCTGCGTCCAGACAAAACATCATATCAATACACACTACAACCTTACATAAATTGAGAAAACTGAAAAATGTTAACAGTAATATATGTGAAGTAATGAAAACCAGGAAACTAACCTGTACTTCAAATGTGAAATATTTCTTTAAATTTTTGATGATCATCACCAAAAATGGAAGCTTTATACCAAGTGTTTTCTTTGGATCTGCTGGACATGTGATGTACGTTGTGCTATAAACACATATAAAAAATGCATTAGACAATCATTGAAAACTCATATGACTAAACGTTTCATGGTATAACAAAATATCACTGAGCATATAGGCCTATACATTATTCCTACCTGACATTCGTTCCAACAATTTCTAAAACTAGAGACTGGATATCATTGTCTGTGATACGTTTGATGTGACCATTTCGCACCTGCAACATCAATCAAGTACATGTTTAATGCAATATTGATATAAGATACTGCTAAATACACCTAAATTGAGACATGGCATATAGGCCTTTTCCACATTCCATCTAACAATGAAACTTGATATATCTGCATGGCAACAACTAGGTGCAGGTTGCAGAACATAATTTCAAAAGAATAAAATAATGCACAAGATACACTGATGGCGTTTATCACACTTAGATACGCCGAAAATATCTATGGTATGAAGTTTCCTACATTCTAAAGCATCTGTAAATATGTTATGATCAGACACAAACAATGGAGGGTTCACTTCCGCTCTCGTAACCAACCACGTTTCCTCGATTTAAATTCAAGCGATATTGCTTTTTTATTCCTTTAACTACACATTAGTTTCACAAAACAATAGTAATAATACTGATTACTTTCTGTTGATATCATTAATCAAGAAAACCAACAATCATGTAAGCATGATCAGGTTGCCAGCCATGTCACTATGGCGATCATGAAAGATAACCGCAAAGTGATAACTCCGACTTACCTTTTTATCCCAAATTTGCAACGGTTTGCTTCCTATACTGTAAAGTATGGATAAGAATCCACTCTGAAATGTGTTCTTGAACATCTTTGAATATTACTGTATAACAAATTAGTCAATCTATCTTCGTCCTTCTGGACGCCGGCTACACAGCTCCTTCTCTCGTGGTGTTCAGTCGTTAAGTGAAGCTCTAGCTATGCGTCGATCAACTTACTACGTATCCAAGGGCGGTAAAGGGGTCGCTCTACGATACAGTTGCTAAGTTCAGTTTCCAAGGCGCTTTTTCATAGAAGATCATTGAATTTTTATCAGCAATACATAGTACTATTCAAGATATAATAGTATCCATAAAAATGCAATTAGGGTGCATAATTTAAACGAAAAGTATATTTAAAGGCGAAAATATTGAGGAACTACATGCGCATGTATATCGACGATTTGTGATTTATACTTCCGTGACTCCGACGCGGATTTTTTGGATGTTTGTTTAGAATTGAACATTTTTATGTTGTGTATAGGATGTTACTTGCATTGCAAACTGCATTTTGCGGTAAATATTAATTAGAATAATTAAACATTTTCTCGGTTACATTAAACGACATTATATATGTAATTGAATACTTGCTGAATCGACCGATTAAGCTAAGTAGTACTGTACTAGCCTATGCCTACGATGATTGTATAATTTTGTATATATATATTTCGGTGTATATTTTTTAAAAGTTCATTTTAAGATGGTCTTTAAATTAATGAAAACATTTATACATATTAACAAGTTCTCAATATCTGTAAATGAATTTGAAAATAATGTGAAAAAAACTTTTTTCGAGAATTTCAGAGATATGGAAAATAACGAAGAAATGGAACATTATCATTCTACAGTCAAAACTAAACAAACTGGAAGTTCTACCATATTCATTTCCAAAACGTTTCGCTGTTTTTTGACTATATATATTAATTAATTAACTTATGCTCACAGATTACAGTCTAACTAGATAGAAGTTGGCAGACATTCTGGGCAAGGGATGAAAGATAGTGTAAATTAACTGTCAAGAAGTGAATATCGTACTTACACTTTTTAACAATGCATGTAATGTCTTATTAAATTTAAATTCTTAATCCAGCTGAAGTTAAATTAATCAACAAGAAATATTTGTAACTTCATACATGATGTATTTGACCGCATGTATCTGAATTTTAATCAATAAATAGATATTGATAGGAAAAAATGATATCTATATAATATAAATAACATGTATTTATATTATAATGAAATATCATTGTTTCCTATTAATATCTATTCATTGATTAAAATTCAGATACCTGTGATTTGACATATATTTATGAGGAAATTTTGTGCATGTATGCTGGCAACAACAAATGAATAAAAACAAGGATGGTAAATTAGCTAATTATGTATTAAATTCAAAACCCATTTTGGAATAGAAAAATATCTTTCCTTACTCAAATCCCCTGAGCATAGGAAATTTTTTTTGCCAGATTGCGCATATCAGCTCACGGGTTAAGAATTGAACAAGGTCGATACCAGCTAGGGTACTCCCCGACAAAACAGAATTTGTCTTAGACTGCAACTCCAGTGAGGTTAATGATGAAATCCATTTTTTATTTTCATGCAAATCTTGTGTGCTTCAAAGAAATGTTACAGATATGACAGTAAACGCTGTTTGTCCAAATTAGATCACTCAGTCAAGATGATAAATTAATTTGGTTAGTTAATGCAGAGAATGTCAATATCTTGATTCAGATTTATGAACTGATGAAAGAAAGCAATATTCATATACTGGCTTGTGGTCTGGTGTCATATATATAGAGCTCCGTCTTGTGCCGGTTAGCAGTCTGTCTACTTACTAAAAACTAGCTAGTCTGCTTCAGGCACAAGGATGACATACCAGACCCAGGCACATTATGTCTTTATAAAACATTTCATGCTGACCATTTTATAGGATCCCAGGGTGTCATGAGCATCGTCCCTTGGTGCCTTTTGCAGGTGAGACACATCTAGGTCTGTCTCTTCTCACAAGACACAAGGATGATACTCTGGTATCCAAACCTTAAAACTCATTTGATTTTTTTTTATCTATTTTGACCAAATAGCATTTTACAAAATAACACACAAATTTGTGAAACAGATATATGCAACTCAGATGTAACAAAAATATCTATATTGCATACATTTGTTGAAATCAGTTGTTATTAATTACTTTATGTCATATATTTGTTATATGCTCTTGTCATGCCCCATGTGGGCCCATTCTTATGGAAAATAAAAAGTATTATTATTATTATTATATGTATCTAGCTTTTGTCAATATGATAAATAAATATATAATTATAATATTAATATATAAACAAAAGTCCGTGTCGTGTTTTTGTTTATAAAAATATTATATATACACTGTAGGTTAAATCAGTGATCCCTCTAATATATACGTCATTGGTTAATATATATACTAGTGCTAGAAGTGGCGTGCGTAGCTGCAATTAGACATTTTAAAAGGCACGTGCCCACACGTAATTTTTGAACCCCCCCCCCAAATCAAAATGTTAAAATACATGTACCATATTTTTGCTTATTATAAGTCATTATAAACCCAACCATGGCGCAATATGTCAACACGTTCCCTTTAGACCTCTATGTGAACTCTTACTTAACTGACTTTGACCATTCAAAACAATCAGAAAACCATTCACAACTCGCAAACTACTCCCACAGCACTCCCGGGGAAACAGCTGAAAGCACCCCGCACCTGCATCTCCTCTTATATGTATCTTTTTGTCTCTTTCAAGCCACTAATTGACAATGTTCAAATGATTAAAGGTTGTCTGATATAATAATCGAAACCTTTTCTGCA
>CAJDSM010004329.1:0-12133 GCA_903981925.1 Ostrea lurida
AATAGAGAGAGATGACATTCTCGGATCGTTGCAGTCGAATTGACGAAGAGAAGCGCGGTGCTCGAAATTTTTGGTGCACGCACAGTCCTAGCATCGCTGCATGTGGTGCTGTCAGTGGTGTTTGTTGATGTGTTCGGATCTGTGAACTGTGATTATGAACAAAGACATTTTTTCAGAGATCATCAAGCACTTGTATATAGTTGTTCTAAGAGAAGGATTAAACCATTTAATTAGATGTATATTGTTCAATTGGTACAATATATGGGTGAACGAAACAGTCTGTACAGTGATGGTTGATATGCCTACTAATGATCGATAGATCGGGGGCATATTGTTTTTTGCCTGTTGTCATTCTTGTCTGTCGTGTCTGAAACCTTTACCGGGTCGGCTATGAAACCTTTGATTGGTAATTGTAGGTGCTGGGATTTTCACATTGTGTCCTTATACACACTTTCCTGGGTACAACATTGACCTCCTGACCTTGAAGTTTGACCCTATCTTTTCATAAAACTTAACTAAATATAACTTTTGATGGTAGTACTTTAGGTTTTGATTGGTTCACATTATTGTTTCTTATGTAGAAGAACTTTTCGTGGTACAAAATTTTGAGACCGTCTCTGATCTTGTGAAGTGTTGGACTCTATCTTTTGCAAAAACTTTTAACCCTAGCTGTGAACTTTTGAATGGTAAGTACTTAAGGATGCTGTGGATATTTCAGCTAGTGTATGTTTCTGTATGATCAAGGACCTTCCATGGGTACTGAAGATAGGTTGATCCTCCTACTTGACCTGAAGTTTGACCTACCACTGACTCAAAGTTTAACCTAGCTATGAATCCTTTTGATTAAGATAGAACTATGGGCTTTAATATTTTGCGCATGTATGTTTCATATGACAAAGACCTTTCCTTGTGGTCCATGACATGAGTTGAGCCTCTTGACCTTGAGTTTTGGACCTACTTCAAAACTTTATAACCTTAGCGTATATACGTTTTGGAATGTAAGTATCTAGGGCTTTAATATTGTCACTATCGTTTGGTTCTCTTTGAAAGCTCTTTTCGTGTGTATCAGAACTTGTTTGTACCTTCGCTGACCTTGAGTTTGAACTTGACCTTAACTTTTCAAATACTTTAACGATTACCATTTAACTTTTGAATGGCTAAGAGTTATGGGCATTCATATGTCACAGTTGGTGATACTCTTATACAAGATCCCTTTTAATCTGGTACTAATATGTTTGACCTTGGTAACTTTGACTGCATTTTAAAAGAGCTTTATACATTGGTCCATAATTGTGAAAGTGGTAAGGGATAATTACCTTGCATGTATTTCACATGGCCTTAATCTTAGTGCAAGCCCCGTTCCACTTTGGCATGTGGAATAGGGGGGGCATTCGAGTTGTCACAAACATCCGCATCTTGTGTTATTTAATAAATTGACAGGTATAAATGAACTTCTTGGATTTTTATTTTTTCGCCACTTGATTGTAAAATTTCCTGGCCTTGGTTGTTCAGACCACTTGAGTTTTCTTGTATAGGACTGTTGGACCACATAGTACAGGAGTATATTGAGATATATTTACTTACATTCAGTCATAGAAATCTAATTTCTTATTTTCTTGTTATTGGTTCCCTTGAGGTGGAAATTATCTTGGTCATCAAGGATGAATATTTACCGTGCGTTCCATTCTATTAGTTTAGTTTATGTGTTAGCATTATTGTAAGAGTCAACAACACAGGATTCATGTTATGCTTTAAGATTCCTGGCTTAGTTAATGGAGTAATCCGTGTATAATAATGTCTGTCTAGTAGGCTCTTGTGATTTTGTAAGAACAAAGCATTCGATAAAAATTATTTTTGTTACAGACAGAAAATAAGTCATTTATTCAAAAATCGGGGATGTTGTATGGCTTTTAGAGGTTTCAGAGATTTGTGATGGATTGATAGGGTACTTGGCTAGACAAAAAAGATGGTGATTCCATGTCTTTGAGTTGGAGGAGGGGGAGGGGGGGGAGGGGGGCTTGTGATTTGAAAGTCATGCTCCCAGGGGTATGCTGACGGGGCTGGGAGGTTCACAGGGTCTCGAGTATGAATGACATTATCAATTAATGATATTTGACAGTACTTTTATACTATTGTAATATTACATTCACTGTAGAGTCTTTTCTCCTATGGATTTCGCTTTGAGATTTGCATTTACTTTATCATCCAAATTAAATGCTTTTGTTGCAAACTATGTGGATCGCGTTTCTGTAGTGTCACCATGTCCGCATAGTCATACCATAATCTATGATCGGCGATCCGCAGTAAAGTTGAGATTGGCTGGTTCCGTTTAAGTTAAGAAATGGTCAATCATTTATTCGATATTTTAGTTAAATTGAATCTAGTGTAGTATTTTTTAGGAAAATTGCCTTGAAAGATATAACTTATTAACAATAAAGATCTTTTCTTGGTTTGGTTTACTGTGGGGTGATGAAGGAAACTTAGATTGCAGAAATAAATTTTCCTTATAATCCGCTATAGGGGGTTAGACAATTTTTTTCGTGCAATGCTAGTTGTTTCTTCATCACTCCAATTAATCCAACAAGGTGTTTTAGCATTTTATGTTAATGTATCTTACTCTTGCTTAATGAATACTCAGTTTCCGAGTAAAAGTTCTCCTGATTAATTCTAATGGCTTGTAAGCAACAATGTCAGAAGAATATTGGATTGAATCTCGATTCTGTTTCAACAGCAGAGTTGTGATTTCTTTATTATATGCAATCGCTAGATGTGTCATACTGTCTGTCTGTCCTGTACTGTGCCGTCTGTCTTTCTCTATATAGACCGCTTATAGCTTACAAATGTTTTGGATGAATCAAATGTGGTTGATTATTCCAATGATTTAAGGGGCGAAAGCTATGGTTGTTCACCGGTTCAAAGGGTTAATTTAGGTATTAATTCTAGAAAATCGGTAGAAACAGTACTTATTTCTATACTGATACATTTCACATGCCATCAATCTTGATTATTAGATGGCGATGGTGTTGTTTGTTTCGAAGCTCATTCATGCATCTTGTTTGTAAACGAGTGATTACGGATTGATAAGTGCCTAGATAATCTAACAGTGTCTACATTAATCCTCGTGTGATGGAGGAAAGATTGTCTCTATTTTTCTAAATAGGTCTACTTTTCAGGGTTAAGAGAGGAAAACCTTATTCATTGTATCAAAGAATGAGGCGCATGATCATCAACTTTCATCAATGAAGTTTTTAAAGGCATATTTCCTAACAAAATCTCATATTTTTTATTGTTACTGTTGAATGCATTGAAGTTGGTGAGATTATGATATAATTTGAATTGATGTATTTGTGGTACCAAGTATATCTTTGTTTATCTGTGTATTCTTAGTTTAAACGTAGGTAAAGATATTGGTGTTTCGGTGAATTCCTTTGTGCAGATGATTAAAATTGATTCTTTGGCACCGCCTGTTATTCATATGACCCCTAGTGTGTGAACTTCGTTCGGAAGTCTATTCGCGCAACTTGCTCTGAATGCAGTTTAAGCCTAAGGGCTCAGCGACTTAATTAATGTTCTCAACAATGATACTACACAGTGAAAATTCAAGTTTTCAATACAGTGTGAACTAGAAGTTAAAGTAAAAAATACATTAGCAGGCATTTTCATTGAGATATGTATTCTAAGTATATAGAAGTGTCGATTTTTCTTTCACTGTTAGACCCTTGCTGTATCTACAGGCATTATGTAGTCGTCTGTTGAGTGTGTGCATCAGTTAGTCGGAAAACGTAATCAGAATCTGGGTGATATTTTTGTATTACTATTAATCAGATTTCCTCGTGGGCAGAACACAAGCCTCGTACGGAAATAACGACATTTATATTCGGATGTTATATATGTTTGTACATTTAGCGCATTTTTTACTCCTTTTTAGCTCAGCCTGGAGCGTTTTTTAGGCTCAAGTGATCTTATTCTGATGCCTTTATGTCCGTCGATCTGGTCTGTCTGTCCGTCGTTCGTGTCTGTTAACTTTCACATTTGTATCGGGCTTCTTCTGATATGAATCCTTGCTGGATCAAATTCTGAATCGCAAATTTGGTACAAATTAGTCGCTTGGTAGGAATCAATGTTTTGTTCTAAATGAAGGACCAGCCCCCATCAAGGGGAGAAATCACGAAATATGCTAAACATTATGGGTGGTAGTCATTGTTAATTAACATTCATTCTCAAGAGAACCACTGGGCCAGTAATAAGGCGTGAAATTTATAGTGAAGAGTCTCCCTGAATAAAGTGGAGAGATTTACTATCAAGTTTTACATAATCATATGACTCCCCGGGGAGATGAGAATGGGCCGCACACACGGTAGTGGATCAAGCGTTGTGACATGATTATTAGTATCGGATAAAATGACTTTAACCATGCTATTCTTCCTCCCAAGAAACACTGGGAGCCAGGCAGATAGCTGACACTTTATGATGGAAGCTTTTTCCTGAGTATAGAGATTCAAGGTGTGAATCAAAAGGATGCAAGAAACTGCCTCGGGTGTACGATGGGGCCCCAATAGGGGATCAAAAGCTTTTACATATGATGAATCTATATTAGGAAACAAAATCTTGTTGATACAAATCGTGTCTTCTCTCAGAAACACTGACCAGGAAAAGCTGAAATCTTGATATGAGAAGCTTTTGCCATGATGACGATGAAGAAGATTATTTTGGTCCTGCAAATATGACCCCGGGGTGACGATGGGCGCCACAATATAGGGGATCACAAGTTTTGCATATCGATTATATCAAGGGAAAACTTTAAAAATCCTCTTTCTCAGAACCACTGGGCTAGGAAAGCTGAAATTTTATGTGATAGCTTCCCTGATATAGTGGAGATTGCAAGTTTGTTCTAATAATGACCTCCAGGGATTATGGTGGGGCCACAATAGGGTCAGAGTTTTACATTTGAGATATAATATTAAAAATATAGTTGTTCTCAGACCTAAGGAATTAAGACAAAACATTTTGCTCTCTAAAGCTTGCCTGATATTAGAGTAGTAATTCAAATTTGAGTCTGGGACATCATAGCCTTCCCGAGGGGTAAGGCAAGGCCACAACAGCGGGAGTCAAGGTTTGTGCATAGAATACGTTTCTTCTCTCAGCAGCTACTGTGTATTTTATAAGGAAACTTGAAAATTCTTTTCTAAATCCCTACTGCTAAGCCAGGGCTAAGGTCACTCAGGTGAGCGATGTGGCCCATGGGCCTCTTGTTAATCTTTTTAACGTCAATACGCATTAGTTTCTGCTGATGAATATGTAACTTAGATAATATGCCTTTAAAAGTAAGAGTTGTGCTTCTCAAATCACACTTTAGTTGAGTAAAGTCTTTCTTCAATTTGATATTTAACAATGCAATGTTTGTCAATGTTCTCTGATGATAGAGAAAGAACACCTTCACTCAAAGCCATTTAATGGTTTATATTTGGATGTTAATCCATTCTCCGATTTCTGTTGTAATATGGAAACATTTTGCAGCATAAGACTTGCTGTTGTTAACTTGTATGCACTGTGACACCCTACATGTCACTTTATTAGCTCACCTGAACCGAAGGTTCAAGTGAGCTATTCTGATCGCCTTTTGTCCGTCGTCCGTCTGTCCATCCGTCTGTCTGTTAACTTTTCACATTTTCGACTTCTTCTCAAGAACCGCTGGCCAAATTCAACCAAACTAGGTACAAATCATCCTTGGTGAAGGGGATTCAGTTTGTTCAAATGAAGGACCAGGCCCCCATTCAAAGGGGAGATAATTACGAAAATGCAAAAATAGGGTGGTGGTATTTAAACTACTGGGCCAGAAAAGCTGAAATTTTATGAAAGCTTCCTGATATAGTGGAGATTTAAGTTTGTTCAAATCATGACCCCCGGGTTACGATGGGGCCCCAATAGAGGATCAAACTTTTACATATGATTATATATGGAAAATCTTTAAAAATCTTTCTTCTCAAGAACCACTGGGCCAGAAAAGCTGAAATATTATATGAAAGCTTCCTGATATAGTGGAGATTCAAGTTTGTTCAAATTATGACCCCCGAGGGTATGATGGGCCCCAATAGGGGATCAAAGTTTTACATATGATTATATAGGGAAATTCTTTTAAACTCTTCTTCTCAAGAACCACTGGGCCAGAAAAGCTGAAATTTATATGAAAGCTTCCTGATATATGTGGTGATTCAAGGTTGTTCAAATCCCCCCTCCGAGGGTTGGGTGGGGCCACAATAGGGGATTAAAGTTGCTACTACTGCTCTTCTTAGTGAAGCAGTGCTCAGGTGAGTGATGTGGCCCATGGGCCTCTTGTTACATTATACTTTTGGTAATTGCACAGTTCTAGGATGTGTATTTTTCAAAGTATTCAGATTTTCATTTTGAGTTTTTGAGCTATTGTAAGTCTTAATTGGTAACTCCCTTGTGTTTTTAGTTAGACCCAAAATAGTTTTAAAAAGGCAACCCTCATATTAAAACCAGTTAATATAATCAACAATAAAACTAATTGGTATCATTGAATCAAATTAAAATTCACTTTAAGCCTACTAATTAGTCATGAGTTTAATTAGGCATGACAAATTGTATGATAGATAGATTAATAAAATTTGTTTGAAGAATATTTTCAATTTTCCATGTGCCTGTCAATAATACATGTACTGTTGTCTTGGTATGTGTGTACTACCATTATATTCAAAGACAAGGAAGTGATATAAATGTCAGATCAAGCTAACTGTTTACTATTCTAACTTTGTTTTTAAGAATTTACTAGAGCAAAATTGATTTATTGTCTGTATTGATGAGTAAGCTTGTCAATTCAATTTGTACAAGCATTTATTTGTACAAGTTTGTTCTTTCATACAAAGACTTACTTTAATTTGCTTTGTGTGTTATTGTGTAATTCAATGTGTTAGATTTATTTGGCTAGGTGTGTAGAAATAAACCCTTCAGTGAATCTGTATGTGACCAGGTACAGGTGAATCTGTATGTGACCAGGTACAGGTATGGTAAATTTAACTTCCTGGAACTTACTTGTGGTTTTATTCTATTTTTAGGTTTATCTTTTGGTCCACCTCAAGGAAACATACCTGTAATGGTTAATGACTCGGGTAAGTTATGGGGCTTTTAAACACCGATTTCATCTGTGTGTTTATATCTATATTCAGGAAGTTATTTCAAGCCCTTGTGAATTTATTTTAGAAAATTGGCAGGTCAATTTTCTTTAGTGCATGTAATCTTTTGATTTTGTTACGCCTTCCCTTTGCAGAACAATCTTTGTCCAATGACAGCATACACAATTCTTCACCACCTCCAAAGATTTCCAACGTTAACAAGAGACGCATAAACAAAGCCAAGCGTCAGGGCATCAAGGCGGTGGACGTCGAGGTGGACAGTGGGAGGATCCAGGGACTGCCCACCATCATCACCGAACCCTCCCAGCTACAAGTGGCCGGGCCGCCCGACATCCGTGTAGCAACAACCAACTTCCAGCAACTCCACAACATCAACCTGCAGCATAATATAGCACACTTCACCACCCAGAATTTCCCGCAACAAATTTTGTTACCTCGCGGAGCGGGAGGAAGACCGATGAGTGTTAGGGAGTCGTCCAATGAGAGCTCCTCGTCAGGAATGGACGAGATCGACGCCACGGTTTGTGACAATATCCCCGAGTTACTCTCCGATAGGGAGGAGGACTCTGTGGTTGTAAAAAAGGACATCATGATGCCGCAGGAAGGTAGCCCGGACTCGGGTAGGGACACCCCCGATGATATCGAAAGTGATGGGCACGCTGGAGTCGCGGTCCACGCAGTTTTGAACAATGAAACGTTAGCACTGAACAGCATTTATAGGAAAACAGCAGAGCTAAAGCTGAACAGTGAAAGTGAAAGTAGAGTTCTTACCCACCCTGCGGAGACTCAGCAGTCGGACTTTGCAGCAGAAACGTCCACGGCAGCTTTACAGATGTGTAACCAGAGTGGTGAGGACAATGATACTTAACTTTTTTAAGCAGGTCTTTTCTTGTGCCAAGAATGCATAGGCTATTAAAAGTTGATTTAATTTAAGGTGGAATGCTACACCAGAGAAATTTGATGTGGATGAAAAATAGGGGATATGTTAAACAATATTTTGAAAATAAAAATTTTCAAATTCACTCAATTTCGTCAAAAAATGCAGTTTTTAAATTAACAGAAAGCAATTTGAAAAAAATTTAAAACCCCTGCTGGAAGCGAACCCGCGATCTGCAGTTCAAAAGGCAACGTGCTAACTTACTGAGCTAGTCGGCTAGGCATTTAATTTTGAAATGAATTGATATATAACCCTGACAGTGATATTTGCATCCATATTTCGAAAGGAAGTCAGCCATTATGACGATGTAGAGATCCCCCTTAAGCTGATCATTTTTTTAAAGAGAATGCAGGCCAAGTTTTTGCTGCAGTTCTGTTGTGACTTTCCAATGATTAGGGCCAGGGAGCTACAGAACTCTATCTAGCTTAGTGCATACAATATATAGACTAGATACTATAGATATCGTGGTGAAATGACCATTCAGCATAAATGCATGAGAATTTAAAATTGCAGGTGCTATACGCTGAAAGCAATTAACTATATAGATTTAGTGATAAATAAGGTGAAGAACTGAATTCTGTACAGTGTAAGTGACCAAGTGTCAGATAGAGAAATTAAAGTGATTTACTGTCAGAGTTAAACAGATAAGTGATACATTAAAAGTTATATCTTACGAAGCGTATTGCTGCCAGTTGAAAATATTTTTGCTATGTCGTACGTACGAGATAATAAGTCGTACGAACAAACATAATAAGTCTAATAACGAAATAATATTGTCTGATAACAGATAAAATAATCATACGTACGAGAAACAATAAGTCGTAAGAACGACATAATAACCGTTATTACGAGATACTAAGTCGTAATAAAGATATGATATGAGTATTTATAGGAATGTGTTTTAAGATGTATCATGAAATACGCTTGGCCAAGCCATTAATGGCTTCTCGAATTATGATAATCAAAATGTCATTTGATAATGGTCAACGTACAACTTAAGCTTTCTATCAGATCTGAATTCTTACAGCTTGAACTGGTGTTACACTGAAGAGTCTTGAACAATGGAAAATACGAAGTACATTGTAGATATTCAATAGCAAATCTGACAATCTTTTCCGTCTTTTGCATGGAAGTGTGTGTTTAGGGGAAAAAAGAGCTTGGTGCAAAAAAGCCTCATGTACCACATATGGATTTTGAAATCTATAAAAAAATTAATATTGTTTCCTTTAAAATCATGAGTGTTTCCTTGATATACATCGATTGCTTGATCAATACATGAGCTGGTTATTTTGGTCAAACAGGATGTTGCCTTGATAATGCTTACTGCTTAAACCCATCATTGTGTTAAGTTTTCTGGAATTTTTCCCAGTTTTTGGAACTTTAATCCCATATAGAATGTAGGGAGGATTTATCCAAGAAAAATTCTTATTTAATATCATCAAACATTTACAATTCTTGTTACATTTTCTTGGAAAGGTGAAATAACAATTGTTAATAGTTTTTGTTTGTGTGAAAAACAATGTCTTAATTGATGGCATTGTCATATTTTATTCATTATTTATGGAGTAATTTTAATAAATGTGAACAGTACTAAATGTTTCTCATGGGAAATCGAAGTTTACTACTGGTATAATGATAAAGACAAGTTGATCAAATAATTGCAGTTAATTCATATAAATGTCTGGAATTTTTTATCCGGAATGGATTTAGTTCTGATGATCTAAACACACACGAGTCAGGCCACAGAATTAAGTTCTCACGTAAAATAAAAAATCTACAGTATTGTTGTGCAGAATAAGAACTATGGCATACAGTACCTTGCTGTATAGATTTTTATGCCCCCGCCATAAAATCTGTGTCAAATCACGAATACAACTGTCAATCACACATACCAACTGTCAATCACAAGTACTGAACTGTCAATCACGACATAACAACTGTCAATCACAACTTGCAACTGTTCAATCACAAGATGCAACTGTCAATCACAAATACAACGTGTCTCACACTCGACAATGTCAATCAGATACACTGTCAATCGACAAGATACAACTTCCGAACATCAATCACGACATACAACGTCGAATCCACAACTAACAACTTGTCAATATCGATCGAACATACCAACTGTACAATTCACAAACAACTACAATGTCACACAGACACACACTGTCAATCCAACATACAACTGTATATGCATAGGAGTACAACTGTCAACAAACAAACATACAACGTGATCAATCACAACATACAACTGTCAATCACAAGTCATACCAACTGATCAATGCACAAACATACAACTTGTCAGGACTAACTGCAACACGCACAATAACTAACATGTCAATGCACAACATACAGACTGCCTCAAATCACAGACAGTACAACTGTCAATACACGACATACACAACAACTGGTCAAATCCACAAAATTGTCAATTACTAACTGATACAACTCGACTAATACACATACAACTGTCAATCACGACATACAAAACTGTCTCAGGTCGATCAACACAACTGTCATCACTACATTCAATACATGTACTATCACAACATTACAACTGTCAATCAACGAATAGTACACTAAGTCAATCTTACAAAATCAACTGTCAATCACTAAAATACAACTGGATCAATCAAAAGCATACCAACTGCAATCACCAACATACAACATGTCAATCACAACATACAACTGCCAATCACAACACCACAACTGTCAATCACGACATAACAACTGTCAATCCACGACGTAGCATAGCCTGTCAATCACGACACTACAACCTGTCAATCACAGATACAACTGTCAATCACAACATACAACATGCATCACGACAACAAGACTGGTCAATCACTATAATACAACTGTCATACACGAACATACACTTTCAATCAACAAGATACAACTGTCAACAACGACATACAACCTGTCATATACAATACCTTTAAATGTGTAAAAAATACTAGAGTGTCGGTTGCGACTAGCGAAATTCGCCGCCTACAGTGAAGTTAATGATGGAAGATTTCGTAAGGGTGATGCATAATCTGTGGAGTAATCTATATACCAATTTTGAGTCGAAGTGTGTTTGCAACCGTTGCAAGATAATGAACGGAAACGAAAGAATTTCTGAATTTTTTCTAAAGTTCAAAGAAGCTAACGTCTGTCAAAAATCATCGACCATGACAACTCGCATAGCTGCCTGGCATTATATATTCCCGTTGACATATCCTTATACCAATGTTAGTCGAATATGTGTTCAACCGTTGCAGAGTATGAAAATTCTGTAATTTTTTTTCTATCGTGTCAAGAGTCTGACTCTGTCAAAATCATCGGGACCATGACCAACTTCGAACCTTGACCTTGCCATATTCCCGTGACGTATCCAGATATACCAGAATTTGAGTTGAGTGATGCAACGCGTTGCAGAAATAATGAAGCGAGAACGAAAAAATCACTGAGTTTTTTGTCTAAGTATCGAAGAGGCTAACCTGTCAAAAATCACGACCTATGACAACTTCGAAAGCTTGACCTGCATTTCCCGTGACACTATCCATATACCAAATTGAATGGTGTGGAATGGTTGTAGGCAACCGTTGCAGAGATTAATGAACGGAAAACGAAGTAAATAGTGTTCTGATTTTTTTGCTAAGTTCAAGAGGGCGTGAACTCTGCAAAATATCATTCGGACCCAATCCCCCCCCCCCTGACCAACTTCTGAACTTGACCTTTGCAAATATTCCCGTGCATATCCAACTATAGCCAAATTTTAGAATTGAATGTTGTGCACACCATTAGCAGAGATAATGAACGGAAACTTGAATTATATATTTCTGATTTTTTCTAAGTCAGAGGGTAACTTCTGTCAAAAAATCATGGACCATGGACCAACTGAATTCTTGACCAGCATATTGCCGCGATCATACCATTACCACAATATTTGAGTTGAATGTGTGTGCAAACCGGTGCAGAGGATAAGTAACGGTAAACCAAATGATGCGAATGATCAGAAGATCGAAACAGGGAACACTTAATATGCCCCCGGCGC